>JBBMEG010000001.1:2955486-2975789 GCA_037832605.1 Cyclanthera cordifolia | reverse complement strand
TTTTACTTTTAGACTAATACGCAAAAAAAAAAAAAAAAAAAAAAAAAAAAAAAAAAATATATATATATATATATATATAAAAAGTATCAATAAGTTTACATCATTCACATAAATTGATGCAGTAATAATTGATGTGTAAAATATGATTATGTAAATGATATTTTAGATAAAATAATGACAACAATAATTTTAATACTATACATTAATTATAAATAATATCACTTACGCATTTTGATTTTGAGAATTTAGTTGTCATGTATTTTCATCTTTATCTTTAATTTAAAAAAAATCCATTTTCATCAATTTGAAAATTTAATTATACATTGGTTCTCTAACACATTTGAAATTTAAGGATATATTTGGTTGAGTAGAAATAGTTGAGAAATGAAGGAAATCATTTTTATTATTTGATTTAATTTTCATCCCATCAACTACTATTTTATTTTTATTATTATTTTTTTTTTCATTTATCTCTTTTCCTCGGCCAAATATATGATAAGTATGAAAATAAAACTAAATGATTGAAACAGAGCGTGTTTGGGAGTCGGGTTAGGGTGTATTACATTAACCCAGCCTAACCCAACACGTAGTCCAATATTTTTTTTTTCTTTTATAATCAACTATATATATTATATTAATTATCTTCAATTTTTTAATATAAAAAATAATCTCTATTACATAACTTTTTTATCTTTCCAATCCTACACAAAAAACACATATTTAATAACATTTTCCTTCCCTTTCCTTCTCTTATCGGTGTAGTCAAACGCGCCGTGAAAGAGATTTTTACTTATTTAACCTATAAATTTCATTGGCATATTATATTATTTTATTTTTTTTAACGAAATTAAAATTGAAGCTAGCTACATTTTGCAATCAATCGGTGAATAGGTTAGTTACGAAGACGATGCATAATTTAAGTAGAAAGGGAAATAAAATAGAGGTTGAATTGACAACTATACATTAACTTTTGCTTAGGACCTTTCTTTTAATGACTATCTACACCTTTTTAATTTGTCACACTAAGAACTAAAACCACATACGCCTTTTATTTTTGTTGTCGATAATACTGAAACATAAAATTATGCTTTTACAATAAACATCCCAACATTAATTTCTTTAAAGTAATTTGAATAATTCAACCATATGTTGATATTTGTTTTAATAACTCCACTAAAACTTAACATTTTTTATTATTAAAATGATCGGTGATACATTAGTTTTATTGTTTGAAATAAAATGGAGACGATTGAAATTTTTTATTCACCAAATTTGTAATCCAGCCCCTTAATTATTATTAAAATAAATTATGAATTTGGTATTTATCATCATATACATTTTTAATAATATAGCATTATTTACTATACATACATATATATATATATATATATATAAATATTTTAAATACTGTATCATTTATCCAATCCCACACACATTGCTTTTCTGGGAAGTAAACAGCCTCCCCCAAATCAAAACCCCCTTTATCAATTATCAATTTTACTTAAAAAATAAATAAATAAATAAACAAAAACAAAATTGAGAGGACCCACAATCCCAATTCCCAACAAAAACACACACGCTTGACTTAACCAGCACCACATTTTGAATAATTTTTCTTTTAATTAAATTCCAAACAAACCCCACACCAAACTCCCTCTATTTAACTCCCAAAAATCTCAATTCTCCTCATTCAAAGAGACAAATTCCCAACACTTAATTCAAAAGCCCATTTCCATGGCCAAAATTTGCCTCTTTTCTTTCATTATGATCTTGCTGATTCAAGCAATGGCTTCAACTGCCACTGAAGCAGAGCGCCGCACTCTGTCGGCCGCGCCGGAGCCATCTGTCGGAAGCGGGGAAGAGTCTGAAGTGGCGGAGGCGCCGGAGATCCGACGGCTGGGAAAGCACCACGTCGATAAGTCGGTGGCCGGCGGTGGAGTCATCATCGGCGGGCTTGTTACGGCCATTTTTGCAGCTGTTTTTTGTTATATTCGGGTTACTAGAAAAAGAGATGGGGTTGATTCCGTTCGTTGAGATTGATTCAAATTTCAAAGAATCATATCTTAATATATTCTTTGGATTCTTAATTTTAATAATTATTAATTTTTTGGGTAGATACTTTTTAGGGTGTTTGTTTCATCGTTTTTCTTTTCTCTTGAGGTAGAATTTCGAGATTTTCATGTGCAAGTGTGTGCGCTTAGATCCGAATGTAAAAAGCAATGTTCATATAGTCTATATTGAAGATCTAGTTTTTAAAAAAAAATTAACATAGAAGATGATTTGTTTTCCAAATAAATTTAGAGCTTTCTTTCTCGTTACATTCGAGTGCATTGTTTTTTTATTTATTTATTATTTAATTTGTTTGTTTTTTAAATATAATATTGTAGTTGGTTTTGTAAAGTGAAATCTCATTTGGTAAAATGTGAATGTAGTGTTCTGTTTCAAACTATGAATTCGTATCAGAAATGATTACAAAGGTTAGACACATGGTGCGAACCAGATGGCCTCCGAGCTTACCTCTTATGGCTCATGGATTATCTAAGAAAGGCCACGCCTAATCTCTTCCCTCCCTCGTGCATTCTCTAAACCACTGGAATATCCTTGAGATTTTTCTCGGGGAGATAGTGGCGCAGGGTATGCTTAGTAGTCATTCGGAGTCGTTCGAGATCTACCGAGTCTGTCTTGAATTGGCCAAGAGGCGAAGGGAAATGGGGCCCCAGAAGTGCCCAGAACCACCCATCGTAGACAAATTAGGGGCTCGGGTTAAGGGTGTCTTACCCCTATGGGCTATGTTCGGGTTGAGAGATGCTCGACCATATTTTAGTTTAAAAAAAATCAAACAATATTTTGAAAGTTAAAAATGTAGGCCACATTTATTTATTATTTTTATTATTATTTTAATGTTATTTTTGTCGTTTTTTGTTTTTGAATAACGAAACTGAATATAATTTGACCAGGTGGTAGCCAATGTATTTACATCACTCGGTTGTCTCCTTCTGCCATGGCCAGGAGATTCTGCTTTGGCAACTTTGCTGAATTTTAGTTTTTGTTTTTTAGTACAATAATCACGGTGGGAAATTAAACCACAAATTAGCATGATAATACACATTGTATTCATCTTTGAAAAATACATTTTATTTTTTTAGTGGTTCGAAATTATTGATTATTAACTTGGTCCATGGATTTGTGTTTAAAGTTACCTTTATAATTTGCTTTAAAATGACTCGTTTTTATTATTTGAACTCATTTTCAATTTCATTTTAGTTTGAGTTAAGGATTTAAGCCTGTAACCTATCAACTCAGTCATTTAACCTTTTCTTAATTGAAATTTCAAAAAGCGACGATTGGACTTTTTTATTATTATTATTATTTGTTTATTTACCAAATTCGGTTTAAAAATTTTGAACTATTGAAAACTTTCCAACGCCAAAATTCTAGTGATAAATACTCATGAATAATAATTGATTCTCAAAATTGATGTTTTTATTAAGAATTAGTATTTATAATGAATATTTATTTTGAGTATTTAAAACAACAATTGTTTTCAAAAATTTATTTGAAGGTAGTTTTTAAGAGTATTTTAAAAAAATATTTATTTCGAGTATTTAAAAGTAATAATTACAATAAAAAACTTATTTGGATGTAATCTTTAAAACAATAGTATTTAGAGTGAAAATTTATTTTGAGTATTTATAAGTAATGATTAAAATCAAAAGCTTGTTTCGATGTAATTTTTAAGACTATTTAAAATTAGTATTTATAATGATGAATTATTTTAAGTATTTAAGAGTAATGATTACAATCGAAACCTTATTTGAATGTAGTTTTTTTTAAGAGTATTTAGTATATACTAGTTTGGAATACTCTTCCAAAATTTCATAACAAACACCCTTTAGTTTGATAAGGTTTTCTATTATAAAACTCTTTATATATATATATATATATATAATGTTCCATCACTTCACTATAAACATTCCAAAATTAAGTACGCATGACATAAAACAATCATGTAAACAATTTGTTTGAGGCATAGTCCAGTTGGATGAAACTACATACTTCAAAGTATATTCACTCAACGTTCGAGACTAGTAAGAAGTACTTAAACTGTAAAATCATTCAATATATATCCCGATATTATTGTCATGAATGAATCAGTGATTTCCTAGATATAGGAGGGAGAAGCTTTAATTTTTTGTTTACCATACCATACTATATCACCTTTTCCGAAAACTAAATCCTTCGATGACCTTATCGAATTTTTTTGCAGGGAGCATGTGGAAAGCACTGTACATATTAATTAGGTTTTAACTAAACATGATATAATTAGCAACATGAGTCAAATTAATTTAACCAAAAATATATTACAAATAGGGGCAAAAGCGATATTTCCAGTAAATTGGAATGTGTTCGGCCCACTATTGTTTTTCAAGGGCAAGTTTACTAATGATGATATTGAACTGGGCTTCAAAGCCCACAATGAGAAAAGTGGATCTTTAGCCTAATCTGCAAGCAAACGACGCCGTTTTAAGAAATTTCTAGTTATGTTTTCTAACCGCCTATAAATTAAACGAATTTCAATTAGTCATTATTCGGCCCGCCAAAACTCGGCGTTCCTTTTGGAGACTCGAACCGAACTCCCACTCCGATCTCTGCCAGTCTCACGGCGTTGCCGCCGTATGGAGGATGGCCTGGTTTCGGTAGATCGGTGGTCGGACGGAAGTCAGATCTATTTTCTGACTCATCTCCATTCCGATCACACTAAGGGATTATCTTCGCAATGGTCTAGAGGACCACTCTTCTGCTCTCGCATCACTGCCAAACTTTTCCCCTTCAAATTCCCCAATTTCAAACTCTCCTTGCTTCGCGTTCTTGAAATCGGCTTATGGCACTCGATCTCCCTGGTTTCACCTTCATCTGGTTCACGGCAAGTTATCAAAGTCATGGCAATCGACGCTCACCATTGTCCTGGTAATCAAAGCTTTCATCTCATTGTTTATTGAGTTGCTCGGAGACTGTTTGTTTTAAGTTCGGAAAGGAGTGTACTCTTCATCTAGGTGTTTGATTGGCGTTTTAAGATTTAGGGTTTAAGGTTCAGGTAGGAAGAATGACTGCATTTGATTTTTTGATTATGTTAGTTGATCTAGCTTTTTCTGCGTTGCTCACTTTTTGCTGCCGTCAGGTGCTGTTATGTTATTGTTTCGTGGAGACTTTGGTTGTTTGCTTTACACGGGGGATTTTCGGTGGGAAATGAATAGTGAAAGGGCGAATAAAGCAAGGACCACGCTTCTCAATGCTCTCGAGGGGAACATTGTCGATGTTCTTCACTTGGACAATACCTACTGTAATCCTTCTTATGCCTTTCCTTCTCGAGAAATTGCTGCACAGCAGGTTAAGATTTCCTACAAGACGTTGCGTGATTTCTTCTTTACTGTTTCTTTTTACTTGTGGCACGTGACATGTTCTTGTTAGAATGATCTAAAAATAGAGGTTTTAGACTTAGGCAATTGATGGATTGAAAGCTGTGACGGTTTATTATACTCTCCTCGAGGAAGAAAACGCTATTTGACGTTATTTCTATTAATTACTATTAGATAACAGGGTGAACAGAGCCTCTCATGTCCACGTGGAGCTCTTATACCATATTAGATAACATATGATTTCACCTCAAAACCAATTAGCCACGTGAAGCTCTAGTACTATATTAAATAACATAAATTCTACCTCAAAACCAATGGGTAGTGAGGGGAGTAGTTCACATATCATATAAATGTATTGAAGAATCATTACTTTTCTGATATGGGACAAAGAGGTCTCAAGGTGAGTATTTTCAACATTCCCTCGCAAGATGGTGCCATATGGAGAAGATCATCTTGGATTAGATTTGATTTGTGGATTAAAATACCTTCTTAGACTTACTCGCGTGGGTTGAATCTAATTTTTGGGAACAAATACCCACTTAAGTTTTATCTGTTTGGGTTGGGTCCAAACTTACCTACTTGGGTCAGATTCGAATTTATGGTTCAAACACTCGCTTAGGTTTGAATCGGAATTTGGGAGACTAAATACCTGCAAGCTCTGATACCCTATTTGTTAACATGAGGTTCCACCTAAAAACTAGTTAGTAGAGTAGCTCCCATATCGTATAAGTCTATAGAAGAATCTCTACTCTTTTAATGTGGGACAAATAGACCAGAGGGTGAGTATACCCAATAATTATCCTCTGAATTTCATGGAGAACCATTAATTTGAACCATAAGGTCTATTCAATGATGTGGATGTCACACATATCAAAAAAAAAAAAAATTGATGTGCATGTCACGAGGGAAACCTAAAGAAGCATTTCTAACCTGGTAGTATGTACTGTGAAAGACATTGGAGAATGAAAAGTTTGTTCGTGATTGGAGTTCCTTTAATTTTGAGACCTTCATAACCAGTACAGCATCGTTTTTTTAAATGTTTTCTTTTGCTATGTTTTTTGCCTACTAATGTTTTTTCTTCTTGATAATTGTCACAGATTGTTGATGTCATCGCCTCCCATCCGGAACACGATGTCATCATCGGCATTGATTCTCTAGGGAAGGAAAATCTTTTACTTCACATTTCTAGCATGCTCAAAACAAAGGTTCGTTCGAAGTGAGTGTGATTATGCAGCTAACAAATGCGTATGGTAAACATTTTTTACTTTAACGTAGGGCATAGCACACTGATGAAGGGATGGAAGTGATTTAGACATTAGAACTTTTAAATAAGCCACCTATTTCGATCATCGTAACCATTAGTATAAACTAAATTGCTCATTCGGCTATATTTAAACACATTGTTGCCTGATTCAGTAAAGAAATCCATTAGTTTGATACAAACAATGCTGACTTTCCTCCGTGCAATATTGTTTGTGAGAGGTAGAAAATTCAAAATAGCTTCGTTGAAGCATTAGTTGTCTCAATGTTCAAGATTTTGGTAAGTGGGTACAGAATATAGAAGTGAAGCTGATAATATTTCATTTTAAAACTGATGTATGACGTCACCTCCATGATTTGACCTAGTTAAGTTAAAAAAGAGGCAAGAAAAAAGTGTAAACAGAAAATGAAAGGAGAGTATAGTCTCCTCAAATTTATTACTTATGATTCCCAGGAAAATAGAATTCTGTTCCTACCTTTCATAAAAAAAATTTAGTTTATATGATTTGATAAAATTTTAAAAATAGTCTATGTTTATCGTACATCACAAGTGTTTTTAGTACGTAAATTTAACTTTTAATGTATAAATAATATTGTTTTATTTGTCTAACCAATTACTTATCTTACACTCTAATCATCATTGAAATATGAATAAGTAACTTCTACGTATTTAATTCATCAACGATTATTAACAACATAGACTATTTTTTATATATTGTACAATAGGGATTAAATTCTAATTTTTTAACTCAAATGAATTAAATTCTAGTTTTTTCCGAATCATAAAAACTAAATTTTATTTTAAAAAACATAAACACTAAAGTCTAACTTTGTTCCAACTATAGTGTTGAATTTGGTTAAATCACAAAAATAAATTGATGTAAATTTAATTGCATCAATTAGCATATAAGAACCAAAATATTAATTTACCCCAAAATGGAAATAACAGTTCAAACCCATGTGGTCAACTGACTTAAATTTGAATACTACAACCCTATATGAATTTTTCTGTCCGACGGCTGTGTTACTGATATTCACTCTGATTAATTTCTGTAAGATTTGGGTATGGCCAGAACGTTTGCAGACAATGCATCTTCTTGGTTTCAATGGCATATTCACTACGAAGACAAATCTGACTAGAGTTCGAGCTGTTCCTCGCTACAGCTTCAGCATAGATACTCTTGAGGGGCTAAACCAGACGCGACCAACCATTGGAATCATGGCATCAGGTCTTCCTTGGATGCTGAGATCTCATGAAGGAGATGGTATTCTTTCTGGTTCTCTTCTGACCACTCGTTACCGCAAAAACAAATTGAATGAGAATAGTGGCGTCTTGATTGAGAAGCAAATTGGAAAAGCAGATTCAGTAAAAAGGTTGCACAAGCACATTTTTTCAGTTCCATACTCGGATCATGCTTGCTTCTCAGAGATACAAGAGTTCATAAAGCTTGTTCATCCAAAAAACATCAGAGGTATAGTTTCTTCATCTTCTTGTTACATCGAACCCATTTACTTCTTCGGTCGCCTCTGTGGAGAAAAGCAACCTGTAATTAAGTTCCATCACAAGAAAAGAAGAACAGAGGAAGGTGAAAAGGATGTTGACATTAACTTTGTCAACTCAGAGGAAAGGCGAGTGAAAGGTTCAAATGTTGGCTTTCTGAATTGGGGCGTACGTGTGGGCAGAGTGAGTGCATTGAGGCGAGTTCAGCGTGGTGCGCGTCTTGCGGAAAGTGATTGCCTTGATTGATTTGGATGGAGAGCTGGCATTGAGATGATCAGAAAGGTACGGCTTCTCTTGGTTTCTACCGCATTTTGATATGAAATAAAAAAAATTTGATGTTAAATTCCAACTATTGTTTTCTACAAATGAGCAAGAAATGAGAGTGTGTTCTGCTCTAATTTGCTCTGTTTCTTTTTTTACTATTTTCCAAAATTTAAAGTTAATCTATGATCCTAATGTCATGTGTGATGAAAATAGTTTTGCTTTTACCTACTATTCTTGTTTAAATATTATAATGTAGAGAACATTTTTTTTCTTCTTTTTTTTTTGATTCAACAATTGTAGGATGGAACTATGTTTTGTCCATTGGTATATATTTGAATCCGAAGGCATAACGATGTTGTTTGGGAGTATTTGACATGTAGAAAGGTGTAACACATGAGTTAAGGTTGCAAAAGATGCATGGGAATGTTGGAGCCAGTGAGTGTCGAATTTTGATTCAAATCCTAGTATGAATCTCGAGCACAAGAAGTTGGAAAGTTGGAGTTCAGGGTACAGGTTGTAGGGAACGTTGTGAAATGTTGAGATGGTTGAGCGGCGAATTCAGAATTTAAATTATGATCTGAATCCTAAGCATATGCCTGGGGCGTTGCATAAGGATATGACATCAACGGTTGAAATCTTATTATAATGATAATGATCATGATGATTATGATTTGAGGTGCCTCAAGCTTCTTAATAGCATATGGATATGGTCACTCATTGAATATATCTCGAGATTAGTGAGGTCTTGCTTCACCGGACATGTTGTGGCGTGGGTCACTTTCTTTTAGTTCATGGTCGTATGTCCCTTTTTTTTTTCAATGAGCAGTGATGCAGCCTCATGGGTATGGTCTAAGGTTTCACTCCTATGTATGGTGCTGGATACTAACCTCCTGGGATGGGTACGATAGTTGACATGAATATGGTTAGGTTAAATACACATGAATTGTCAAGCAACCATAATATGAAATATGATCATACCAACTTGAGGAAAATTGTGTTTCTTTACCGTTGTGCCTAGAGGCGTGACATGAATTTGTAACATTGAACGTTATATTGTGTATAGTGGAAAGATGTATTGTTCTTAATAGTTAGGTTACTTGTTGATTATTTTAGTGGAAAGATACAACGTCCTTGCTAGTTGGGTTACTTACTGATTTTTGTATACTCATATGCTACACTATTTTCTTGTAGATGCGATACAAATCAGGTGTACGCGTTTTGAAGCTGTCGAGCTATGGGAGACAATGATTGAACAAGACTCTGTCAAAGGACGACCTCTTTTTGTAAATTGTTGTGTTTTTATGGAATCTCAAAACCTTTTCTTCCCTTTACGTTTAAAAGATTTTTGTGTTCATGTTCTAAGAAGTCTACTTTAAAGTTAGCATCGTTACATAAATTGATTAGAAATCTCCTTTTATATTTTGTGTTGTGTCAGGTATCCAATTCAACCTGCAAATAAGAACAAACACACGGCACACATCACAGAGAACAAAACACCAAATATGGTAATATAGAGAGATCTTATTTAATAGGTAAAGATTGTTATAGAACCTTAAAAGAGAATTACAACAAAATAGAGGGAAGAGACCAAAAGAAACCATCCAACCATTTAAGAGCGCTATTCCTCAACTTCTAAGAATTCTTGTTGCCTTGCTTGATAACCTATGAGCATATTATCTTTCTCCTATGACGGGGACCACTGATCATTCTCCACTTTCTCCTGCTCCATCACTCCACGATCCTTCTTTTCTTTTGCCATTCTTGCCCCTACTTACGGATGTACGGATTTGGGCGGGGGGGCATTTAATCCTTTTCCAGCTCTAACAATTCATCTTGGAATATGTTTGCCGGTTGGGGGCCTCACATGTTGTTGGCATAATTTTGTTGCCTAATAATTTTAAGTTTTTTTTTAATGTAAAATTTAACTAAAGAATTAAACTTTATATTCCCAACCCAAAAAAAAATTAAACTCGTAATATCTGAGAACTAAAACCAACGCAATAGCGAAAATTTGGATGAACATATTAACACTTTAATTTTCCTTACAAAAAAAATCACTCTTAACTAGGTCGACAGGGTTCATAAGCGGCGAGAATTCAGCCTCAGTTTCGGTCTCAATTTCAATTTTCTGGTCTCTCTCTCTCTCAGAACATATTCCAGAGTTTGGATGACCACTTCATTGCACTCAGGTCAGTATCATTGAGCAATTTCTTGTCGTTTCTTTCCTCCAAAAAATGTAATAATTGAGGATATTTTGCATTCTTTTTTGGGTTTGTGGGAAGATACTATGTAAGCGTGCACTTTATTTCTTAGGTGAATTAAGCTAATATTTGTGGATGAACCAATGATGTTTATGCCATTTGATTTAGACTTATTTGATCAATTTTAGAGAAGGTGGCTGGAAATTTCTACGAATTGTGCAACGTGGCGTGAAAATGGCGTCACACATACGTGGGCAAGTCGTCCTGCAGTCTCATTCTTCCAAGTCGGGGCTCGTGACTGGCTGACCGAGTCTTACGTTAAATTAAAGGTATTTTTTAAAATTGGAATATTGAATGGAAAAGTCTTTCTGCTGGTGAAATTGAGATTTTTGTGATTGGACATCGACCTTCAATTATTGAACCCTAAACCAAAACAGACGTTTTTTGATGCATTTTGGTTTAATTATTTGTTTTATATTTTCTAAAAAAAGTTGGAATCAACTCAGGCCTGATTGTTTTTCTTTTTGGACTAAGATAAATTTATATTCTGTTTTGTGCAAACTTACAGCTATATAGTTAGGCCTTCAAACTTGAAAACTGCTCCACTTTTAGTAGTGTGTAAACTTGCTAAAAAAAACGAAACTCTCTATTTTAGAAGTTTTTATTGACAGCACTATTTTGAAAGTATTCAATCATTTGAAATGGAAGGTCTAAATTGGTTCTTTTATGAAAATGTACTAATTTAATTGGTACAATCTATTAAGTTTCCACAATTATAAACTAATGTTTTTCAAAAGGAATCTAATAAATTATGTGTAAATTATTAGTTTCAAGAGTTTTTTTTTTTTTTTTTTTTGACAATATGCAGGTGAGAAATCAAACCTCTAAGATCATTAGTATAAGATGATAGTTGATATAACCTCTAATTTCTAAGTTGTAATCAATACAACTGTATAAGTCTAGAATTTTTTTTTAATAATAGCCCACATAATTTAAGGGTGTAAATTTTACCTTTTCTTTTTATTTAATAACATGTAAGTTGTTTGTTCATCTGGAAAAATATATTTTTTCATTGGAAATGTTCTGAACCCGTTTTTTCTTTCAAAATTTTGTTTTTCATAGAGCGTTTTTATGGTTTAAACAGCGTTTTAGGAAGTAAAAAAATATAACAATGAAACTACCAAAGCCTTATTATTAAAGAAAAAAATTTGAAAGTTCTTGCTGACCATTTTTGTAACTTATTTAAATGAATTATTATTAGAAGAAATAATTGAATACAATGTTTATAAATATTATTACAACTAAACAATCCTACTTTACTACTTCAAAAAACTACACTAGTTTTCTTAATAATCCTCAAATCAAGAACATAAGATTTTTTTTATGATTGATCGACTTGAGCATGTTCGTGCACGTCTCATCACACAAACGACCACACATTAATCAAAAAGCTTTTAATGGTTCCACGAAATAAATTCATTTGTTGTCTTGTACAACCATTTTTATTAAGATATTTTGTCGATTGACAGTTGCTGAATTTATTGCGATTATTTATCTGTAGCTTTACTTGTACTTGTTGCTGGTCTCTCTTGGGACCTCGGGTGAAATATGCTGTACTGTATAACGCCATGGATGAAGGTTTAGGAAGTTTTTAGCTTTATGGTTCTCTGTCTATGCCGTTGTTGAACCAATTGGAACATTTGAACAAGTCCAAGTTGATCGATTCAGGTCACTACGGGAGTTGGGAACATTGACTTTTTTTTATTAGATTAAACGTGTGGACAATTTGACACCATAGTCATTTGGTTAAACCTTAGCTGCTCTGTCTCACACTTTCCTTCTATTTTTCTCTCAATCTCTCGCTCTCTTTCTTGTTTTTTTTTTCTGCAAAATTCTCTGCTGATATGGAAACTAGAGATGGTATGTGTTCGATTCTTTGTGTTTTGTTCTTCATCTTGTCACTCGTTTCCCAAACTTCTTTTGCAGTGGATACCATCTCTTTTAATGAGTCCATCTCTGGAGACAAAGCTATTGTTTCTCAAAAAGAGGTGTTCAAGCTTGGTTTCTTCCGCCCAGGTAAGTCTAGTTCCTCCAAATATTACATAGGCATCTGGTATAACAAAGTCTCTGACCAGACGGCAGTTTGGGTTGCAAACAGAGATGCACCAATCTCTAATAGATTTAATTCTTCCTTAAGATTTCACAATGGTAGTTTGGTTCTCTTCAACGAGTCTGGAGTCCCAGTTTGGTCCACGAATCTAAGTTCCAGACCGTTGGGATCCTTACGAGCTAAAATCCAAGATGATGGCAATTTTGTGTTGAGAGATGAGTCCAATTCATCAAAACCTTTGTGGCAGAGTTTTGACTTTCCAACTGATACTTGGCTTCCTGGGAGTAAACTGGGACGCAATGATTTTACTAAACAAAGCCAACATCTGACCTCCTGGAAGAACCCAGAGGATCCTGGATCGGGACTCTTCTCTCTTGAGCTTGATCCTAATGTAACCACCGCATATTTCATCATGTGGAACAGAACTAAACAGTATTGGTCTAGTGGACCTTGGGTCAACAACATGTTTAGCTTGGTTCCTGAGATGAGGCTCAATTATATCTACAATTTCAGCTTTGTTAATGATACAGCCAATAACGAAAGTTATTTCACGTATTCCATGTATAACTCTTCTGTCATGTCTCGATTTGTGATGGATGTGTCGGGGCAGGCGAAGCAATTCACTTGGCTGGAGAATTCGAATCAGTGGAACTTATTCTGGGGTCAACCCAGGCAGCAGTGTGAAGTTTATGCACTTTGTGGAGCATTCGGAAGTTGCACTGAGAACTTCTCCCCTATATGTAGTTGTGTTAAAGGGTTCGAGCCGAAGTCGGATCTCGAATGGGAGTTGAGAGAATATTCAGGTGGGTGTAGACGAAGAACAAAATTGAGGTGCGAAAGTCAGGCTTCTTCTAATGGTGAAGAGGACAGGTTCTTACAGATGCCTAATATGAAGCTGCCTGATCCAATTTCACAGTCTCTGCAAGTAGTAAACATTAGAGTTTGTGAATCATTATGTTTACAGAACTGTTCTTGTAGTGCTTACTCATACGAGAATGGTCTATGTGATATTTGGAGCGGAGATCTCTTGGATATGCAGCAACAGTCGCAAGGTGATTCGATTGCAAAACCGCTGTATCTCAGGCTTGCAGCTTCTGAATTCTCAAGAACAAAGAAAACAGGAATGATCATTGGTATTGTTGCTGGCTCAGCTGCTGCTTTAGCTATTGTGCTGGCTCTACTCTTTCTTTATCTAAGGAGGAGAAGTGTAGGAAAAGGGACAACCGTGGAGGGTTCATTGGTGGCTTTTGAGTACAGGGATATGCAAAATGCAACAAAGAATTTTTCACATAAACTTGGGGGAGGAGGTTTCGGTTCTGTCTTTAAAGGGACGCTGGCCAATTCGACGATTGTGGCTGTGAAGAAGCTCGAGAGTGTTAGCCAAGGAGAGAAGCAATTCAGGACAGAAGTCAGCACAATCGGGACGATACAACATGTTAACTTGATACGGCTTCGTGGATTCTGCTCTGAAGGCAGTAAAAAACTGTTGGTCTATGATTACATGCCTAATGGTTCTTTAGATTCTCATATTTTCCATATCAAGAATCCTAATGTTTTGGACTGGAAGACAAGATACCAAATTGCTCTTGGGACTGCAAGAGGGCTGGCTTATCTGCACGAAAAATGCCGAGAATGCATTGTACATTGCGACATCAAACCCGAAAACATACTCTTGGATGCTCAGTTTTGCCCCAAAGTGGCTGATTTCGGCTTGGCCAAACTGTTTGGACGAGAGTTCAGCAGAGTTCTAACAACCATGAGAGGCACAAGAGGCTATCTTGCGCCAGAGTGGATTTCAGGGGTGGCGATAACAGCTAAAGCCGATGTATTTAGCTATGGGATGATGCTTTTTGAGATCGTATCAGGAAGAAGGAACTCGGAGCAATCCGAAGATGGGACGGTCAAATTTTTCCCAAGTTTGGTTGCTAACACAATATCTGAAGAAGGCGACATCGTTAGCCTGTTGGACCCAAAACTGCAAGGAAATGCTGTAGTAGAAGAGGTCACAAAGCTCTGCAGAGTAGCCTGTTGGTGCATCCAAGATGACGAAGTTCAAAGACCATCAATGAGTAATGTTGTCCAAATTCTTGAAGGTGTTTTGGAAGTAAACAAACCACCAATGCCTAGATCTTTACTCGCATTTACCGACAATCACGAGCATCTCGTATTCTTCACCGAATCATCATCGTCCTCGTCTTCAAACCAAAACTCCAAGACCAACTCATCAACTTCTTCGTCTCAGGCCAAAAGCAACACATCTACAACAAGTTCCAGAGCCTGAAGTTGACAGAATTTCCAAGGCATGGCTCTCTCTTTTCATCCAATTCAATATATATTCTGTCTCTTTGCTGTAATAAAATAAATGCTCATCTTTCGAGGATATCCATTCATGTTTTGTAGTATTTTTAATTCGATTCCAGAAAGTTCCAGGCACGACTTTTATAGTTAAAATTTAGTATATTCTTCTTTATTAGGCGTTTTGTTCGTTGTATTTAAACAGGTTTTTAACCTCTCATGCAATCTCTCATTTCTAACATAAGAAGCAGTGACATGGATGAATACGAGATACAAATATGACATGGATGAATACCTTATTTTCGAAAATGTAGAACATGGATACGACGAGGAAACTTTTCTTATTCATTTTATATATATATATATATATATATATATATAATATTAAAATATCAATCCAAAAGACTTCAGTTATTTACTAACTATGAAAATAATCAATAATCAAATTTTAATTAATATTAGAATTTAATGACTTTGATTTGTAGACACATTTCATGACCTAGGTTAGAGACGTGCATGATTACCCCAACTATAGTGGAGCTAAGCTTCGATTTTTCGGATTCAAAAAAAATAAAATAATAATAATAGTATTGAAATTATCCACACACTCTCCTCTTTCTCATCTCATTCTATTTCTCCATTCTTCTTTATTTTTTTTTTCAAACACACCTTCCATTCTTTTTGTTCTGATTTAAGGCAGAACAAAACACAAGTATAACTCTCGCACATTGGTCTCAAACTACATACTGAAGGGTGACCGACCGACTGACGTAGAACCAACAGAAAAAGGAACAAGAATTTGCAACAAACTAGGTTGAGACTAAGACCTTGACTATATTGGAATATACATCTCAAAGAAGGTCGAAAGAACATTGTCAACTTTGAAATAAAAGAGTTTCGATGACATAAGTGCATGACCCCCATCAAAGAGAGAACGATAAGTATCGAATCCAAATAGGACCAATTCTCACCCTGGTTCGACCTAATCCAATACAATATGGTGTCATCAACCACTTGAGGTTCGTCCCGATTGGGTTTGATACTCACCCATTCCAAAACCCTTTAGTGAGAGAGTTAGCTTCTTCTTATGTATTTTTTTTTTCTTTTTCTTCTTTCTCTCCCATGTTACATTCCGTCTATTGTCCCCAACAATATTGTGTTATCAACCACTTGAAATGTATAGGTTTTAAATGATGCGGCTACGAAGCATCCATTCTAACACCTATTATATTACATAACTTGTAATCTACACAATGCGTAGTACAAATGTGTTTTGTTAGATTTTGTAAACAAACCAATGAATACACATTTCATTTCACTTTTTTGAATCCACATTTCATTTCACATTACTTGCTAACACTCTATTTTCAACAAATTAAGCATGTCATACAAAAACTTAATTCCTCGAATAAACATTTTGTTGGGTTTTAATAAAAAAAAAAAATTAAAAAAAAAAAAAAAAAAAAAAATATATATATATATATATATATATAAACTCATTGTGAAAAAGAAAGTTGAAGATTCTAAAATATGGATGAGACTAAGAAAAAATAATGCGAAAACTCCCCCAAAAACACCAATTAATCAACTCCGCTATAGACTGAAATAAAAGAAATATAATTTCAAAAATAAAATAAAATAAAAGAAACATAATTTCAAAAATAAAATAAAATATTAGAAACGTGAAAATAAAATAATTCCCTTATTCCTTGGATATAAAAACCCACAATCAAAGATTAATACAAATTTATTTATTTATTTATAATTTTTTGATTAATTTTTTTTTGACAGGTATAATCTTTTGATTAATTCCCCTTTCTATTTTACTGCATGCTTAATTTTTAGTGCATACAAAAAAAAAAGGTCAAAAGAAAAATAATCCATTTATCTATGTATATTAAAATTTAAAATTAATTTAGTTAACATTTACTTTATATATATCTAAAGATTTTATTATATCAATGATTTTGAGCATTATTGAATTTTAGTGAAATATCATGAGTGAGCTAACTATAAATTAAACTTCAAACTTCACTACAAATATATTATTTTCCTAAATACATATTGTTTTTGAAATTAAAATAATAATAAATAAAATTGCAATAAAAAATGTCAAGATTGATAACGCATTTGTTACATTGTTTGATTGTAATTCAATTTAACACCGCGTCACATGTTCCATCATGAAAATTAATCTTATTTATTTGAGATTCATTTTAAATACTAATATATTAATTAAATTATTATTTTAATTGTGAGGTGTGATAAGGTTTGAGAACGATAGAGGGTAAAGCCATGGGAGAACTTAATGGTAGAGGCACATTCTGCCACACAATTGAAGGATAAAAGACACTAAATAGTAGAAAGATGAAACCATAATCTAAACTTGAGGGGCCCAATGGGCTTACATTAGGAAAGGTAAAATGGATTAAACAACTAATATTACTTAACTAAGCGCTAATCCTATTTTAATACTCTAACAAGGTGAATTTAATTTTTGAAAAAGACAATAGGTATACAAAACTAAAAGAGATAGTAAGGGCGTGTTTGTTTTTTTTGTAGAAAAAAATAGAGTGAAAGAGTTAATGATAGTTTTGAATAGTTAACTACTTATTTGAAGATTGACGTTAGTACTGATTTGATAATGAATTACTTGTTGGAGATTGGTGTTAGTAATAGTTGAGTGATATGTTTGATGTGAAATTTGATTGAGTAGTTTGATAAAAGATTCGATCAATGGTTAAGACAATTGTTTACTAACAAATACAAACGAGTGGTTGTTTGAGGAGTGATAGTTAACCACTCTTTCTACCAAAAACAAATACATTCTGTTCACTTTCAAACAGAGCAAAAAAATGAACATTATTAAATATCAAACAGTAAAAGTTTTCATTTTTAAAACAAATATATTAAAATCAAATTAAATCCCAAACTTGTGTATGCTTTTTTTTATTTTTTTATATGTAATTCGGAATCCGATCTAATGTTGATTTTTTTAATTCTCTTCTAATAAAATTTGTATAATTCTAACTACCATTGACTATCATCAATTCCCACGGGCGTCAAAATATTTGGTTTAAAAATATAATAATTATAAAAAAAAAAAAAAAAAAAACTAAAATAGTGTTGAAGTTGGAAGGTTCTCCTTCTTTGTTTAAGGTGTACGGATATTTGTCGCGCAATGCACGTTGGCGCATGGAGCCCAGGCGGGCGGATGCTTGTTTTTGT
Organism: Cyclanthera cordifolia; assembly: GCA_037832605.1. NCBI lineage: Eukaryota > Viridiplantae > Streptophyta > Magnoliopsida > Cucurbitales > Cucurbitaceae > Cyclanthera > Cyclanthera cordifolia. Next base: position 2,957,513 of record JBBMEG010000001.1, on the reverse strand, counting down.
TTTTGTTTTTTTGTTTTTTTGTTTTTTTCAGTTTACTTTTAAAAAGCAATTTTAAATTTTAATAGATAAAATATGAAAATATTTGATGAATAAGAAAAAAAAAATATTAAAAAATATTAAACATCTTTATTTTTTTTTTAAGAAAGTTATTTATTTATTCTATGGTATAATACACTTATTTATCTCTTATATTTACACCAAACCCTTGTTTATTTTTATTTTTTTCCTTTTTTTTTTCTAGTAACATAGAATTGATACAAAAAAAAAAAAAAAAAAAAAAACTTCTCTACAATGGGTGGAAGTCCTATATTTTTTGAAGTATAGCCAAAATAAAAAGTAAGAAAATTTATGAAAATAATTCCTATATAGCACAAAATTTGGTTATTTATGTAAATTGACTAAAATATCATTGTCTCAATCAGTTCAACTGATAATTTTAATCAGTTCAGTTGATAGTATTCAATCAGTAGTTTTACTTCAGCTGATTACCTTCAATCGATAACCTTCCATTTATAGTTCAACTTATTGATTTATCTGTACGCTGATAAATTCAATCAACTCACTAATAGTCGTCAATCAATTTGTTAAAAACATAGGTAAAATTGAAAAATTTTAAAAACGAATGAAAATCTGACATATAAGAATTGTTTTTAAAAAATATTGTTAGGATTAAAACAGATAAATGATAACTTGCTATGAGAATAATTTTTCTATTTTTTGTGTGACCAGCATCATGTATTTTTTTTATATTTTTATTTAAAAAAAAAAAATTATGTGCATAAATTGATACAATTTTTTTTTTTTTTTTTTTTTGACAGATTGGCACAAAATGTAGTTAGTGAAGTTTTGCTAAAAAATAATTAAGGTCAGGGGCCGATAAAAGCTTGCTTTAGAATTTTATTTTATTTTTTAATAAACGGGTCTGAGTAAATTATTGTTAATGTTTAGTGTCATCAATTCAGAAACGTCATATTTGCCACCGAAGACAGTTATGTCAGCGAACGTCATAATCAAAAATTAAGTTTTTTTTTTTTTTTCTTCTTCCAAATGATAGAGTGAAGTATTTCGATTTTAAAAATATTTTAAATAAACATTTATTTTAAATAGTTATAAGTAAAGATTACCCATCAAAAAAAAATTTTAATTTTTTTTATATTTAGAATGAAAATTTATTTTGAATATTTTAAAGCTAGAGGCCAAAAATAATGATGACAACCAAAAATTCGTTTAATATAGTTTTTTAAGAAATATTTAGAAAACAGCTTTAGTGAAAGAGAAGAAAATGGTAGAGTATATCTGATTTTGTTTTAAGTAAAAATTTTGATTTTTATTAATACAAATAATTATTTTTTTAACTTAAAAATAATTATTCATTTATACTAAATAATAAAATTAATTGTTTATTATAAATGATTGGTATTATATTCATTACATAATACCATTTACCAACATCAATACTTTTGTATTGAAATTTCAAACTATCAAAATACAATTGTGTAGACCCATCTTAATTTTTTTTCATACATGTCTTAAAAATTGAACTATAATTCATTTCATTTATAATTTAAATTAAAATTAACATTTTTTAAATTTTTTATCATTTAATGAAGTTAAACCATTACCATGTTTAATTAGATAATTGGATAAACAAAAAATAATCAAAACATATTTATAAAAATAGATAGACATAAATATTATTTAAATAACATAATATACCTAAATAAATATAATATATGTTATTTTAAGTTTAGATATTCACCACAACTTATTTTTTAATATTTATTAACAAAGTTAAATATTTATTGAGTAATATATATATATATTTAAAAAATAAAATGTTTAATTTCTGAACCAAGAAAGAAACAGAAAATATATTAAAAAAAACGAACGGAAGAGGAAAGAAGAAGAATCGCGGTTTGGCGACGCGGTGGATTATGCGGGCCAGTGGGCTCCACGTGCCGTGTTAATTTTGATTGGGGTGAGATAACAAAACACATCCCTTCCCAGCCTACTCCTAACCCTAACTG
>JBBMEG010000001.1:2939030-2951174 GCA_037832605.1 Cyclanthera cordifolia | reverse complement strand
GGTGAATGACAAAATTAAGTGCTTGTAGTGAGAGTTTGGAAGAGCATTTCAAGGTAGTATTTATTAAATACTCTTATAAATACTACATTCAAACAAGATTTTGACTGTAATCATTACTTTTCGATATTCAAAATAAATTCACATTCTAAATACTAATTTTAAACCGTCTTAAAAATATATCAGATAATCATTACTTCTAAATATTTAAAATAAAATTTTATTCTAAATACTAATTTCAAATACTCTTAAAACGAACATCTAAATAATATTTTTGACCGTAATTATTACTAAATACTCAAAATAAATTTTCATTACAAATACTAATTTTAAATATTCTTAAAAACTAATAGTTTTAAATGCAATCAGTACTTCTATATATTTAAAATAAATCTCAATTCTAATTATTAATTTTAAATATTCTTACCATCCTAACATTCTTCCAAATTTAGCTTTAGTTTTGAAGATATTAAAAATTAAACTGATTATTATTTTTTTTTTTTTCAAACAACAAACACCAAATTTTCCTATATTGATAACAGGAACACAATATTGTTTATTTTTAAATTCGGTTCTTTAACTCGCAATATTTGATTTCTCGATTCTCGTAGAAATGCTTTTGTCAACTCAATTAATTACATATTAATAATATTTTAATAATTTTGTCAAGACATGTATGATATGATATGAAGTAATTTGTTCCCTTTTTTTGGACGTTGCTCATCAATAATTAATTTATTATTATTATTTTCTATACATCATTTAATTCCTGTACTATCCAAACACGTTATTATTATTTTAATTTTTATTCATACACCTTGTTATAGGCTAAAATATCTCGGAACACCTGGACAAGGCCAAAACTTACTGGCGGCCGGCCAGGGAGGCCTTGACCCTCGGGGGTCGGCCATAGTAGGTTTGACCCCCCGAGGGTCAACCGTGCAGGTTAGGACTCTCTCCTTGGAGTCGACAAAGTCCAAGTGACGATTAGATCCGCTGATAACGGTTAGAAGTTACGTCAAGAGGGCCGGGATCCCCTTTTAGGGGGCGAGCCGTGGAGGTGAGGATCCGTAAGGGTCAACCAAGACCAAAGCTGACCTCCAAGGAGATCGACCGAGTGGGCCAACCCGAGCGAGTTGGTCGTGGAGGTTACGAATCTTCTGTGGACGAGCCGACCAAGTCCAAGTAATCTCTCAAGGATCATTGTGCCGTAAGGTAGATGTGGCCGAAGGTTACAATGAGTAGGCCTAGATCCCCCAAGGATTGGTCGTGGAGGTTAGGACTCTCCCTCAGGAGTCGACAATGTCCAAAGTAACGTCTGGATCCGCTCATAACCGCCAGGAGTTACGCCGAGAGGGTCAGGACCCCCTTTTAGGGGTGAGTCGTGGAGATAGGTCGAGTAAGCTAATCCGAGTGGGTCAGTCGTGGAGGTTAGGACTCTCATGTGACAAGTTGACCAAGTCCAAGTAACACACTTAGGGACGGAACACCCTATTGGGTGAAGTGTCATGGGGGTTACACCGAGAAGGCCACACCCCTAAGGGGTCAGTTGTGGAGGTGAGGAACTACAAAGGTTGACCGAATCCAAGTAATTTCCAAGTCAAGACAGTTACACCAGCTCAAAGGGTAACAGTTAGGAGTTACGCCAGTATTCATTCCCTGCTTAATGACGGGCGCTTCTAACGACCAACCATTTACCACCACCATTAAATGAGCTGTAACGGTTACAAAACTAGCTGCTATAAGAAGTTTGAGTATTCTTCATTTCAAGCTGAACTACTTTGACAATCCTTATAAGTTGTTCAAAGTCCCAAAGTACCCTAAAATACTCTCCAAAAGCTCTTACTGACTTAGGCATAGAGGCCCTGTGGCTCACACCAAATTGGTGTGCCTAAAATTTGTTTTTTTTTTTTTGCAGACTTTTCGTCTTTGGCAACACAAATCGTACAACTGATATCCGTTGACCATTTTTCGGCATCAACACACTTCAAATGTTTCTTACTATTAGTTAAAAATATTACAATTTTGTATCTGAAGGTAAGTAGTATTTGTAGGTTAAAAGGTCTATAAAAAGATATAAGCAGATTTAAAATTGACTTTATTGAAACATTGATAAAACGTAATAATTATAGAAGTAATAAAACAAGAACCTAAGACCTGACTTTACACATTAGGTCTTGGTTACAAACAGGGTCTTCTTTTTTAATGATTTATAATCAACCTCATAGACAAGATTTGTGATAATGGGAGAATCTTTAAAAGTCCAACAACATTTGATATTATCAAATCACAAATGAAAATTGAAATACACAGTGAGAGCCAGCGAATAGAATCAACTTTTTGGATGCAAAATAAACCATTCAAAAGTCTATACAAACACTTATCAAATTTAAAATACTCTTTTTATCACAAAATTTTATTCAAGAGCCTGTACCTACATATTGTCATTTTCACAAAATAATTATAAATGTAGTCATTTTTTAAAATAGTTGCATATAGAAATTAATTTTTATTTTTTTGAATGACTATATTTATAATTATTTTTTTAGAATGGTCAAATTTGCTAAGTTTTTAAATTTTATTTTATTGTCCATATTTTCAAAATTACCCATATTTGGATTTTGCTTTTCAATTTATCTTTGAGGATTCAAACGCAACAGGGAGGAGTTTTCATGCATTTTTCTTTTGGAATTAATGGGCAACTAAATAAAATTTCAAGAATCAATTAAAAATTAAATTCAAAGTTTAAAGATCAAATATGTCCAGAATAAAATCGAGTTCAATTCGAATTTCAAATATTATGGGTGCAGGGGTGTAAGAATTTTGGCAACAAATAAAAACAAAGTTCAAAAAAAAAAAAAAGAAAAAAAAAAGCATTAAATCAAATAAAGGTGGTATAGTTTTATACAAGATTCTCAATGGGTTGAATTTCTGTACTTTGTAATTGACAATATTGGGGTGTTGATGAATCAAGTGGTGGATATTTTTTCTCTTATTTTTTCTTTTTCTTTTTGACCACTGCTTTACTTTTCTTAATTTTACTTTTTATGCTTTTCCATTTCTTCCAAGACTTGGTAAGAAAAGAACATTGACGAATTATTAAATTACTATAAATAATTCTCCTAATCTTGTAAAGTTCAGCCGAAAAATTAAATAGTATAGATTGTGATCTTTTATTATTATATTTTTAAAAATAATCTTTGAATTTAATTGGATATTTCTTACATCATTATTTGAATGGATAATTACAAATATAAAATTTACATTTCCAACAAAAATTTAATATTTGACATTTAATAAGTACAATACAAGAAGAAGTTAATTTAGAGATGATGTATCTGATAGACCATATCAAGTTGTGGTAGAGGTTTAGATACATGGACATTCAAGTATGATGATGGTGATATGAATGAATCTTGAGGATACGAAAGTCATAATTAAGAAAGTTGTAAGATAATTGTTATATACACACAAAAATTTGTATCAATTAGTTGCATTTTCTTTTTCAATATTGAAGTGTCGAAACTTCAAAGTTAATCGTGCTTTATTTTTGAATCTCACAATTGAATCTTACTAACCAAGTCGATCCTATTGGCAACGGGCAAACGTTAACTTGAAACAATTTTAAATTTGTTCATTTTTGAATTTTTTTTTTCTCAAAAACATGTAGGTGAGATTAAAATATTTGAAGGAATATGTGAGCTAAAAAAAACGTGTTACAAAATTTTAATGAGATCTTGTAAAATATAGTAGGTAAGAGGTTATTGGTTGAATCTTTTAGCCACAATTACTATTAAAATAAAATAAAATTAATAAATAAATAATGTCGATTGGGTGCGAAGAAATGTTATTTTCAAAATTTTCCCTGAATTCTTGACTTTAAGTGTTACACAATATAAATGGTTGAGTACAACGAAATAAATTAAAAAGTTTAAAGATGAAAATGTTATAAACAAAATAATTAATTAGATAAGAGAATAAAAAAAAAAAGAAAAGAAATATATGTGTGTGTGTATATATTTTTTGACTTGGACGAATATGTTCTTTAAACTGAAGTTTCAAGCGAAATTTGCTTATTATCATTTTGGACCAGACCTTACTGAAAAATGAACTGGGCTTTTATAGACACTTGTTCACTTAGGCCCAAACACGTTGTGGCCCAGTTGGCCCATTTCCAATTATTGTAATTCAAAATATATATATATATATAAGAGAGAGAGAGAGAGAGAGAGAGAGAATTTTAGCCAAATTGTGAATTTTGTGGCCATTTGGAACCGATGTGGCAAATTGCCTTATCTTGTTTCTTTATGTGAACAACAAAATTCAACAACCTCACAAAACAATCTTCCAAATTTTCCACTCCACTCACTAATAATATAACATTACAAATCCACATACAAATTGCTAAGAATTCCCCTCCATTCCTCAAGCTCTGGTTCATCCATGGCGGCCTCCACTCTTTCTTCTGCAACTTCCTCACAGGTACATCTTCAATTTCATTTCTAAAACTTCCATGCTTCTGTAATGAACTCGAAATTTGTTGCCCATTCTTGTTGTTGTTTGGATTCAGCTATGCGCCAGCAAGAGCGCTTTGTTCTGTTCATCCCAATCGCTTTTGAGGAAACCTAAAACCACTCAAATGGGGGCTAAGGGAAAAGGGGCTAAAATCTGCTGTCAAGCCACTAGTATTCCGGCTGATCGAGTTCCGGATATGGGTAAAAGGAAGACCATGAACTTGCTACTTTTGGGTGCTATTGGACTTCCCACTGCTACCATGTTGTATCCTTACACTTATTTCTTTGTTCCTCCTGGGTGAGTTCTCTTCTTTGATCTTGTTTTGGCTGGATAGATTTATTGGTTGGTTGTTTGTTTGTTATGGATTAGCATGATGTTTTGTTTTTTGGGTCTGATTCTTTTGGTTGGAAGAACTTTGAATTTGATCTGTGAATGGTTGGTTTTGAGAATCATCTTGACTCTTGAGTTTTGAATTCTATAGTTTCTTATGAAATAATAAGAGGACGATGTTGAGATCTTCTATAAGAAAATTGGATCAATTGTGGGGAATATGTGAATGAATGAGAATGAACATGTCTCTTGACTATCTGGTTTGCCTCCTTGTATTAGTGTTTATTAATGCCACATTATTATGATCAAATTACATGGTTAGTCCCCCAAACTATCTAGTTTGTGGCTACTAGATCTCTTATCACTTAATTCTAAAACATGTCTGATTAATCAACTTTTGATTTTTTGTGTACTTGAGCTGTCAATTTGGTATCTAATAAGCCTTAGAGCTATTCGGCATTTCTTAAAATGTTGATTGTGAAGAGCTTGTGAAACACTAACTTCGAAGTTCAAGGATTTAATTTGTCATTTAGGGACCTAATGGACACAATTTAAAGTTAATGTATCGATTAAATATTGTACTGTTCTTCAATCTATAAACTAACTTGAAAGTTGAGTTACTAAACTCGTAATTTAAATGATAATTGAAGAAATTGCACTTTTTAGCATGTTAATTGGCTGTCTATTTACTTCCATTGATATTCATTATGTGACACTCATAACTCAACTACTAAGAAAAACTATTTTCAAATTCGGGAGCAAATTTTGTATGAAATGAGAATATGCTTATCACGGGCGTAAGTTGAACTTGAAACTTTGTAGCTGAGTCATGTCCTATTGCATTGGGTGGATTCTTACTAGTAGTGTAACAATGTTGACCATGATTCTTATCTTAGCCTTACCCGTTTGATTGATTGTTCTAATGTCGAAGTCATTTCGTCAAGTGAAATTTAAAGGTTGATTTTGTCAGTGAAACAATGGATAAGGAGATCGGACCAACTCTGAAACTTTTAGGTTAATTAAAAGTCAAAACAAAAGAAAAATATACAACTGAACTTAAAGAACTGACGTTCTGTGCTTGCTGCATTCTGATTGCTCATTTGGTAACTTTTTGAACCTTTTCTATGTACAATCTCAGTTCTGGAGGTGCTGGTGGTGGAGTTGTGGCCAAGGATGCTCTTGGAAATGATGTTCTTGCTGAGGACTGGCTTAAGGCTCATGGCCCCGGAGACCGAACCCTCACACAGGGGTTGAAGGTGTTGTACCTCTCTAACTTTGCATAATCAATGAACCAATCATGTAAATAATAATAAAGGGCTTAAGAGTAAATGAGTTTAAGTTATGAGTGGTTACTTCCCTACGAGTTACTTTCACAATGAAATATAGTAGAATCAGTCGTCTAGGCAGTTGTCCTATGAAAATAATCGGTGTGTGTAAATTTGGTTGGACACTCCTCGATACCAATTATAAAATAACATTTTTTTCTGAATGTGGTAAATAGTATTGAGCAGCTATTGGCACCCTGCAGCCCTTGTTGCTTCCCAAAGACCTTTTGTTTAACATGTTTATCTAACAGCAAAGTTGAAACCTGATTATTGATTGTCTTTGAGTGAGATTAGTGATGATGAATATGGAATATGCATATTAAGAAGTCTAACTGAAAAGAATCTAATCAGGAAGTTCAAATTTCAAACATGGCAAATGGCAAGTTTCTTAAAATAGAGACTGAGGTCTTTCAGTCGTTTGAAATGTGGAGCTTACACAACTGATGAGTTTCTGAATGTTAAATACTATGTGCTGTTATGAACAAGAGATGTATGCATTTAAAAGGCAATCTGGTGATGATGGATTTCAGGGTGATCCTACCTACCTCGTTGTCGAGAAGGATAAAACACTTGCGACGTACGGAATCAACGCAGTTTGCACTCACCTTGGATGCGTCGTGCCATGGAATTCAGCCGAGAACAAGTTCATCTGCCCTTGCCATGGATCCCAGTACAACAACCAAGGCAGAGTCGTTCGAGGACCGGCACCTCTGGTAATATATCTCATAACCGCTTTTCTTTCCCTTTTCGATCATATGTTGGTTAGTTACTTTAAATCTCTTTGTTGGGACAGTCTCTTGCATTGGTTCATGCTGATGTAGACGACGGGAAGGTAGTGTTCGTTCCATGGGTGGAAACCGATTTCAGAACTGGCGAAAATCCATGGTGGTCTTAAGCTTCTTCCTCATGTAACATCTCTCCACTTCCATCTGTTCAATTTGAAGTAAATTTTTTTTCTCCCATCTCTCCATTTTCTTCTGTTATATATTTTTGCTTTGCTGGATGACATATATAAGATGCAAGACAGTTGAATATCCTAGCCTTGTGTTCTACTTTCTGTTGTGTACTACTTTCTCCTCCTCTTGTTTTCTTGGGAGATGCTGCAAATAATTGTTGCAGTTCATATGCATTGTTTTTTAGATTCTAACTAGCAGAGTAGTCTTATTTATATACAGCTTTTAAGAATGTCAATGTAAGCATACTTCATCTGCTGAAAATATTATTTCTCAAATCAAAATGTTTTCTTTTTTTCTTTTTTTTTTTGAAAAAGACATATTAAAAAGAGGAAAAAGGGTTTGGGGACTCTTTCCAGTTAAAGAGGCAACTTAAATATATCAAAAAACCAAGGTTTGAAGACTCTTTCTCAGATCAACTTTTTGTTTTCAGAAATGTCCTTAAAGTTTCTTTGGCAAAACTAGTTTATTAAATATTTATATTAAAATGAAAAGTTAAAAACAGTCGAGATTGCCCTTTAATAATGGATTTAATTATTTAATATCTTTCATTTGCATTAACTATTCATAATATTTATTAAAGAAATATACTGTTTAGAACTAAATTCAATTGTAGGATTCGATGTCCATAAATAAAGAGCCTTTACATTTTTCTTGCTTTCTTGTATTTAGTGATTTTTCCTTTTTTTTTTTTATTATTATTTTTTAAATCCTTTGATTGTAAGATTTGTTTAGCAAATCAAATGCGTTTCTATTTGAGTTTGCAGCCATTAAGAACATTACCAAAGTTCTTTCAAATGTATTTGCTATAAACACTCTCTGTAGTTGCCCTGTCGAGAGGTTTCAGAATCGATATAAACGATGAAATTTCAAGTAATCAAACGAGGATGTTAGGGGAGGGAAGGTATGAAATTTTGGGTTGCTTGATTTTAAAAATTTTAAACTATTACTAGTTTTTCAATTTTAAATTGATTTATTTAAATGGATGGTTTTGGAATTTCTCCATTTTTCAAACGGTAGAAATAGTTTTTTTTTTAAAAAAAGAAAGAAATATTTGTAAAATGCTATTTAAAATAGTGAAGCATGAGTTAAAACGAATATAGTTCAGCTGTGATAAGTAACAGTATCCATTCGATCAATAGTCAGTGCGGGTCATGAATGATCAAATCCTTCCCTTCCAGCAGTCGTCTTATGAAATTAATGGGCTGAGCCCACGGCCCACTATTCCATTACAAAGCAGTAGCGGCCGATCATCAGAGCCCAAATAAGCCCAAAGTAACAGAACAATCGAAGGTGGCCCATGTTATGGAAGGGCAATTTCTGGAATTTCTAATTTGTTTGTTCCAATATAAGATTAAGAAATATACCTGAAGCTCTGTCAAAAAAAAAGAAAAGAAAAAATAAATAAAAAAAAAAAAATAAATAAATAAATAAATATATATATATAGAACACACACACCTGAAGCTGAACCAGTCAAGTAAAAAACGACGAAAAAGAAGTAACACGCGTCACCGACAAAAGAAAAAGGGTTTCCATAATCTATAATTGACAGAAAAAAAAAAAGAAATTTAAAACGGAAATTTTGACTTTAAATCGAACTTTAACACCAATAATAGAGTCAAAACAGCAAATTAATCAAACAATTTCGCTATCTCACGCAATTACTTCGAATAAAAATTTGATTCCAATTTTGTATATTCGTTTGAAGAAATAAAAAAAAAAAAAAATTAGAATATAATTCATATGATTTAATAAAATCTAAAAAATAATCGATATCATTCATAAATTGTTAGGAAATTTAGAACGTCTATATAATTTTTTAAATAGATTTAAATTTGAATTTTCTTTTTGTTCAATCAATTATTTATCTCATGTTCTTGAAGTTTAAATTATACATACTAATATTTTTCTTAAAATTATTGGAACAAAATTTATAATTTATCTTAAAATTTTCAATGAAGTATATGTTCCATTTACTTTAGTTTGGTTGTGGATAAAATGTTGAGAAAATAACAGACGTAACAAGTAATGGTGGGAACCCATATTTTTCTCCTTTTTCTTCTGCCGTTTTTCATCTCGCTTTCTTTTTAATTATTTGAAGTGGCTTCATTAAATGTCAAACGGATATTCCATTAAAAGATTGAAAATGATAATACATTATTTTGGTCCGGGAATATATTAAATATATCTTACAAAAAAAAAAAAAAAGAAAAAAAAAAGCTGCAATTTAATAAATGACCTATCTACGTTTTTATTGTTAACAGAAACTAAAATAATATATTTATTATGGTTCAAACTTCATGAAATCTAAATGGATATTTAAAATATCCTAATTAATTTATAAAATACATGGACAGCATAAACGTAAAATAAAGTAAAATTGTACTAGATTATTCTGATCAAGTAATTACAATTGTACGCCAATTCTAAAGTAATATTTGTATTATATTTTCTCATACCAGTACTCAAAAATAAATAAATAAATATTCATAAAAAGTAGGTGACGATACATATTAATACGTCATTTGTTAATTTTTATTTTAAGTGAGCTGCCGTATTTGTAATTATTATCTAGATTTTACTAATTTCATCAACTTTCTCTAAAATGAACGACGTAAACCGATTATTAACCGAGTATGTATGTATGTATGTATATATATGTGTGTGGAGGGGTAGATTTCATGCATTATCCATTCGTACATATCCATATTATGCATACATATAAATGCATGCTTATATATATTTATTTATTGTGATATAACTTGGTTTTTGCTTATCAATTGGAAGAACAAAAGGCTAGAACTTTTTTTTCTTTAACATGAGGAAAACTGTTGCCATCATAATAATTAATTGATAATAAATTTGAATTGATAGTTATCAAATATGGTTTGGTCAATAAGGTGTCGTGTTGTTGGCATCCATAAAATTGTGAAAGAGGTTGCTTTCCCACACAAAAATACAGCTCATATCATCAAAAAGGGCATCACTTCTTTCTCTGAATCTAAGCAAAATTGATTGCTGCTATCTAAATATTTATGAATTGAAAGAGAAATTTAGAGTAAAAAAGTTACACAACCCTCAATTGGTAATAGTCATTTAAATTTTTTTAAGAGCCAAATATTAAAAGAGGATGAAAGGATATGTGGTGTAATAATGAATATAAATTTGAATTAGTGTTAATTAGCTAATTTAGTCACAAAAATGAAAAAGTAGAGATTGATATATATGGACAAAAACTCACTTTTGAGGGTTGAAAAGTTAGGAAACGGAAGTGGGGGTTTTAGAATTGAGACAAATAATCACTTTTTGAGAATGTGAAATTGCTTTAATTAATGGTCGGCATGCAGTTGCGTGTTTTGAAATAAGGCAAAGAGGATGGATGATAAAAGCTACGTCTTATTTCTCTTAATTTTGAGACAAATTTTAAAACTTCTTTTGTTATAATATTGGTTACATATTATATCGATTTGTTATAATATCTTTCAATATTTTATATTTTATGTACTATGTATATTTTTGGAAAGTTAATGAAAAACTAGACTGTTTATACCTTTTCAAAATCATACTTTCGTGAAATCTGCGCGATTCGTATGATACATGTTTTATGTCTTATTGTGGTTTATTATAGTTGTCAAGGTGATCAACGACAGTTTGATATTTCGTAAAATCCGTGTGATTCGTATGGTGCAATAGTTTTTGTGATATATTCTGTTTGGCAGCGTGATCGATCACAATTTGACAATTCGTGAAATCCGTGAGATTCGTGAGGTGTAATAGTTTCAATATCTTAATTGTGGTATGTTTGGTTGGACGGCGTGATCAACAACAAATGCATCATCTATGTGCAATGCCTTTGTTTTTAAGTTGGTCATGTGTATTTACATGCTAGCTCCAACTTGCTAACCTTTGTTAGATTTAGTGTTTGAATTATATTAATAGATATTGTTGGAGATTGTTGGAATACTCACCTTGTGGCAAATGTCTCACATTGGTAAGGTGGAAGTTCTTCAACATATATATATAAGATAGAGTGGGCTACTCCTCTTATTGCCAATTGGTTTCGAGATGGATGCCCACACTTTCTAACATGGTATCCGAGCTCCAGGTTATTAGACCTAATTCCACCTCTTTTTTAAAAAATACAGAACAAACACCCCTGTATTAGTTAAATATGAATTTGTTAGAAGATGTTTAAAAAAAAAATTGTGAGATTAAATGACCACAATCCAACAAAATCAAATCTAAATAAACTATTAATGATTAACCTTATATCTTATTAGATTAATACATAAAAAAAGAGGTCTTTACCTAATTTTGTAACAATCTTTGACATAATGTCCCATCTATTCCAACACAGAATTCAAACGATTTAATAAACTTTTACAAGGAAACAAAAACAAATTAACTAAACCAGGCTTTCGGCCAGTTGAATTTCCATCATATTTTGGCATGGATTATCTAGAAGGAAGGATGAATATAAATATATCATTAAAAATATAAAATTCAATCTTCTTGAGTAACCAAAATTACAAGCTAGTGGAAAATAAAAGAGTAAAAATTGCATAAAATACATCCCTAAAACTTACACAAACCACCCTAAATATCCAAATATTTACATTATATCAGCAAAGTCCAAACCTTCAGGAATTTCAAACTGCAAAAAATTACTACAATAACTATCTCTATCCTCCTCATTGCTGCTGCTGTTATTGATATGAGTAGATGAAGAATTCAACGGTGTCGAGCTTGATTTCGGCGTCGATATAACAGAATCAAACCCTAAATTATGAACATCATTTGAAATCTCGGGTAAATTTGAAGGCGTAGGATTCGAGCCATCGTGGTAGAAATAATTTGGTTGGTTCGCCAAAACATCTTCATCATTGAAATTTGAAGGTAAAAAATTCAAATTTTCTTGAGAATTTGAGGTGTCAATAAAAGTAGAAATGGGCATTGAAGAATTTGCATTATTGTTGACATTATCATTGGGTTGTAATAGCTGTGATAATGAGTTCATTTGAGC
>JBBMEG010000001.1:2903918-2936836 GCA_037832605.1 Cyclanthera cordifolia | reverse complement strand
TATATAATAGTATATCGAATCTCAAAAAGAATCTCATAATAAATCATATATAATATATAACCAATATCTTAAATATTTACTAATATTCAAATATCAAATCTAACAAATGTACGGAATATATCTCTAGATATTTATTAAACCTAACACTCTCTTTCAAGCTGAGTGTGTAAATACCAACTTGAAAACAAATCATATCATCATACCGTCAAACCAAACACACTACAAATAAAATTCTGAAGTTACCTCATCTCACGAATTTGCTGCTTATGCGATTCGTCAAATTGTTGTCAATCACGCCGTAGAACATAATATATATACCATAAAAATGATGTGTCATTCATCGCACTAATCCTGCAGATTTCCCGAATTATTAAACGCAATAAGATGCAAAACGTACATTATATAAAATTGCATAGATTTCATGAATTGTCAAATAATCATCTCTAATTTAGAGAGGCTATGATATCATGATAAATTTAACAAGCCGTGGCTTTTATGCCCGGATAAATTTGAGAAAATATGTCTCCTATACCATAATAAATTTTGAGAAATGTTTGAACCTTCATTTTTTTCAAAAGATCTCAAGATAAATTTGAGTAAAGTGTGACTCCAATATCATACTAAATTTTGAGAAATACCTCAACGTTATATATATATATATATAGATAGATATATATATATATATATTTTTTTTTTTTTTTTTATATTTATATATATATAGTACATGAAATATCAAATTTCAAAAAATTTCATAACAAATTTTAATTAATATCTAACAAATATTTATTATTTCTATCAGTAATCACTCATTTCTAATTATTCAAAATAAAATTTCATTTTTAATCTACATTTATAATTAGGGGTGTACATGGTCGGGTTGGGTTGAATTAGTGGGATTTTTATAAGGATCAACCCACAATTTTGAGTTGGTCATTCCTTCAACTTGTCCAACCCTATGCAATAAAGCAACTTAACTCAACCCAACCCTATATTTTCGGGTTGGGTTGAGTTCTCGGGTTGTGTTAATCAAAAAAAAAAAATTCTATAAAATAATTCTGGTTGCTAGTATGTTTGAATTTATATTGCCTTTTTTTAGTGCATGTTATTTATTATTATACTAAAATATTATCTTTTTAATTGATTTCTCTTTTAAAGCACCAACAAATATGTATATGTATATATTATTCTTAGTTCGGGTTGAGTTGAGTTGAACGAGGTAAAATTTGGTCAACCCTAGAACCAACCCAACCCAACAAAAATTAAAAAATTATAATCCAACCCAACTCAAATAAAGTTCTAACCCAACCCAACCCTTACAATTTATGTTGAGTAGTTCGGGTCGCTCAGGTTGTCGGTTCTTTTGAACTCCCCTATTTCTAACAACCTAAAATAATCATTCATTTTTAACCATTCATTTCTAGTCATTCATATTTAATAACTCATTTCTAACCTCATCCAAATGAACTATGGTTTGCAATCACTCCACAAAAACTATCATTCAAACAAGCTATTAACAGAAACTTCTCCACAAAGAACCACATTCAAGCTAGTGCGTACTTACTAAAACTTAAATTTTTAATAACTCAAAACAACATTCCATTTCTAATTAAAATTATCATTCTATAATTTCACATTCAAATATCTTCTAATTTGAAAAAAAAAAAAAAAAAATCCAATTTGTAAAATAAAATAAAAAAAAAATAGAGGAAAGAAAAGAGACAAAATTAATTAGTATATTTTAACTTAAAACAAAAACTTTTCGAGATCTATAACTAAATTACAAAATACGTATACTTGGCCTTTATAACTTATAGTAAAGTTCACTTTTTTATTTTTATTTTATTTTATTACATAATAAAGTAAATATATATATTTATTTTTTTTTGTTGTTGGAAAACTAAATTTTTAGGGTTATATAGAAAGGGGCTTTGAAACTGTTGAAAAACATGGAAAAGAACGTTAGGGAAGAAGGCATCTTTACAGCGTTTGACATTTTTCTGTTCAGCTCTTTTCTGTATCAACTTTACCCAAATCCTTTTATTTATTTCAATTTATTATTATTATTATTTGCTTTTTTGCAGAATGTAAACCACCTTTTCTCTCTCATCCCTAGAGAGAGAAAAGAGAGAAAAGAGAGAAATAATAAAAAAAAAAGAAAGGGGTTCACGTGGAGTGGCCACCAACGTCCCACTTTCTCACTACACACTGTCAAGCTTTCATATTGTTATTTTAATCTGCATACACACTTCAAAAAATTAAAAAAAATAAAAATAAAATAAAATTAGAAAAATTTTGAGTTATATTTTTTTTTGATTAATTGAATAACCACTCGGGCATGTATGTTTGGATTTGAAGTCGTGGTTTTGTGTTGTACGAAAAACATGTTTAAATAAAGTTGTTTCAAAGAGAAATTCTATAAAATAGTAAATCGTAAAGAAAATTGATTGTCAATATTAATTATAATATTAAAGACATGTTTAAGGACAGATAAACAAGCACGTAGATTTAGATAAACGGACAAGCAAATTCAGATATTTATGTTGGATTTTTTGTAAAATATTAGAAGATAATTATCTCACATCAGAGCAAGCGGGTGGTTTGCTCCAAGCGCTATAAAAGAAGCATGTGATTTTGATTTCAAAGTATCCAAAGTCAGAAGCACTTTAAGTTATGTATTGATTCTAGTTAAATTCTTTTTGTATTCTCTTGTGAGAGTTGGGTAAATGATGTGAGTAGTAAAAGCTTTGAAGAGAGTCTTTATGTAATTGTGGCCGGGGAGAGAATTGTGATTTTTTCTCCGGTTTTGAAGTTTTTCCATGTAAATTCTTGTGTTTTAAATATTTTGTTGTTTTTTCTTTTAATTTTTCGGTTATTTTCTGTTTATTCGTGCGTTAATTAGGGAAGGTTTTTCTCAACAAAATAGTCAATTATGATACGCGATGGAGCAATATCAATTGAGTTATGACCACCCAATAACCCACTTACAAACTTGAGATCCAAACACACCTCAAAGATGGTTAGTATATAATTTTTAATAAAAATAATAGCTTAATCAACCTAATATATATACACACAGATATGCATATATAATTAAAATATTATGAATTCAAAATTATAATTTAAATTGTGGTTGGCACTAAGAAAATATGATTACTATATAATATTTTGGGGGATGGAAGTGATTCTTTAGTTAAAATCAAGTCCATTAATACAAATGCTTAAAGTTGGAGACCTAATTTTGGAGGTTTGTTTACAAATTATTCCCTTCTTTTTTCATAAAGGACAAAGATTAAACACTAACTAATGTACATTGGAAGATGAGATAAAGGCAGCAATAATGAACCAAATATTATTTCAACAAAAAGTTTGCTTTGTGCAAAACCCCAATATTTTTTTTATTTTTTTTTCAACTAAAAACTATGAATTGAAGTAACATAGCTCACATGAACAATGTGTGAGGGAGATTATATATACCAAAAAATTATCCAATCCAAATCCCTACAACATTCAACCAAGCATTTACAAAGAGATCATTGCTGCAAACACAACTTAGCGAGCTAATCAGAAACCCTGTTGCTAGCTCTCCTAGGCAAATGAGATGTCTCTAAACTTGGTCACGATATCACGAGCGTGAGCAAACCACATTGTTGATCTCAGAAGCATCTTGAGAAACATCAGTAATTATATGAATCATCCTTTTAGAATCAGATTTCACCAAAATAAAAGGAAAAGGATTAGGAACATAGATTGTAAAATGCACTTATACCGAATAGCCAAACCTTCCATCATCAAAGGAGAAGAAGCCTTGAACCCTCCCTCCTACCCTAGAAGCAATGGAAAACCTCTAGACTTTCTAACAATCCAGCCTATCCCTCCCTCTTCGCGATTAGCACTCCACGCCCCGTCCATGCATAATTTGGATGATGTTAGAAATAATAAATATAATTTCTATATTTTTTAGATTGATTATTTAAATATGGTAAATATTCTAATGCCTTAAAATACACTAGCTACAAATTTAAAATTATTACATATTATTTATTCAATCAATAGTGTGTAGTGTGTACTATATATTATACATGATATGTGTTACTGAGA
Organism: Cyclanthera cordifolia; assembly: GCA_037832605.1. Taxonomy (NCBI): domain Eukaryota; kingdom Viridiplantae; phylum Streptophyta; class Magnoliopsida; order Cucurbitales; family Cucurbitaceae; genus Cyclanthera; species Cyclanthera cordifolia. The sequence continues at coordinate 2,932,738 of JBBMEG010000001.1, read as the reverse complement.
AAAAAGATGTTTTGCTTAAATTAAAAAAAATAATAAAATAAAATAAAATTGCGTTGGTAATTGAGCAAAGGGGAAAAGTGTTTTTGGATGGTAGGGTTTGTTTGGGGCAATTAGTCCCACAACAGGAAAGGCCCCATTCTGCTCATTGTTCATCATCACTTTTTTCAAAAATCAATTAGGATGTGTTTGGCCAACCAAAAATAAAAACGAGAAATGAAAAATGAATGATTTTTTTTGTTTGAATTATCGAAAATTATTCTTCTAACAATTACGTATCTTCAAAATTATATTTTTATTTTCCTCTTTACAACTGTCTTTTTCGCCAAAAGAATAGTAGCTCAGTAGTATCAGTTTATATTCCTAAACCAAGAGATCACACATTCGAATCTCTGTGTTGTAATCTCAAAAAAAAAGAGAAAACTTTCTATTCTTTCCATTACAAATTTTTATTCTCTATGATTTTATTTTCATTCAGATTATATTCATTATTTTATTTTCTTTATTACTTTTTTCCTTTATTTCGAACACAATTAATTATTCTATACACATCTCTTCTCTTCCTTGTTCATTTCCTTCACATCTCTTTCCTTCATAGCCAAACATGCTTTTAGGTTTGAGTAGATTTAATTAATCTTAAATGAGAGGAAATAATTATATTTGAGAAAGACTCTAACTTATACCTTTTTTCTAATAGCATGTTGAATTATATTAAATCACAAATCAATTTAGAGGCTTAAATTAGTAAGTTGAGATAAATTTATGATATCAAACTAACATTTGAATAAGGTTATTTAGAAGAATATTAGAATGAGAGGTTGGTATTTGGCTTAGTGACGCAGTCATTTCATTGTTTGAAGTTAATCCAATTCAATATCAAAGTTACAGACTCGTATTTATTTGAGAACAGTAATATCCTCTAAATAGGGAAGAGGACGAATGAGAGGTTGCAAAACTTGGAGGAAAGAATTGAAATGTGGGGTTGTAAGATTTAAATATGAGTTAAACTTTAATATTCAATGTTCTTTTACTCAACTTTTTCCTTATTCCATGCATAACCTACGATTTTGATTCAATTATAAAAGTTAAACTTTATAGTCTCATTAATTAGTTTAATATATGTGGGACATTCTTTTTTATTTTTTAACATATATGACAAGGATTTTATTCTCCAACATTGAAGATAAATAATTGTTTATCAATTACCAATTTGAATTAGGTTTATGTTAACTAAAGACTTTTTGCAGCTGTAGTTCTTTATTACAACTTTTAAGTGTTTTCAGGTCTACCAATTATATAGGACAGACATACTTTGAAGCATGTCTATCGTATACTTTCCACTATTACTTTGGTAATCGAGTTGAAAGTCAATGCCACAACGAACAACAACACGTCACAGCAACCGAATCAATAAAATTCTTGATTCTTCTATACCTCACTCTTCTAACTCAAATTGGTATGATTTTTTGTGACGAAACTTGATGACGTGGTAATTTCATTGTTCGAAGTTAATCCAATTTAACATCAGCGGTGTTGGGTCCACAACTTTAATTTTATGGGCTGAGCCCACAGCCCAATGTTTGCAGTACAAAGCTGGGGAGGCTCACATAGTGAGCCCAATATTACATAGCTAAGCTGCGGAGGGCCCATCTAGAAGTGGGTAATTTTATGGAATTTCTTTGACGTTAAGCTAATGCTATGGGAGTTATGTTAAACTTATGGTAAATTATGAATTTAGTTCCTACTTTTTGAAGAAAGTTAGAGTTTAATCTGTATAATTTAAAATTTTTAGACTTTAGTCTCTATGGTTTAGAGAAATCAACAATTTAATTAGTTCTTATTATTTGAAAAATTAAAATTTAGTCTCTAAAATTTGATAAAATCTAAAAAATTGTATATGTGGTTGGAAATTTTTTTAACCTCAGGTCACCCCAAAACCAATCATGGGCAAAATAATGAAGGTTCCTCGTACAGTCACAAATGTGGAAGTGGTAGATGTGGTAACTCTACATGAACTCCATTGAAAACATGGAGAGAGTAGAAATGGAGAAATTACATAGAATGAGACGGACATCGAGTGTCAAGGATATCGAGAGAGAGAGAGATCGAGAGAGAGAGAGAGAGAGAGAGAGAGAGAGAGAGAGAGAGAGAGAGAGAGAGAGTGTGTGTGTGTGTGTGTGTGTGTGTGTGTGTGTGTGTGTGTGTGTGTGTGTGTGTGTGTGTGTGTGTGTGTGTGTGTTACAAACAAAATTGGATATTTGATAGTAAGAATCCAAAATAGAAGAAACCCCAAGGCTATGTTTATTTTTGGTGGAAGAGGAATTGTGAACTACCACTACTCAAAAACCACTTTGTATTTGTTAGTAAACAATTAATTTTAACTACTCATCAAATCTTCGATCAAATCACACAATCAAATTTCACGTCAAACATATTACTCAATCACTATTAACATCAATCTGCAAACAAATAATTAATTATTTAACCTTAATTAACATCAATTTTCAAAACAAGTATTCAACCGCTATTAACTCTTTCGCTCCTCTCCGCTCCACTCTTTTTTACAAAAAACAAACCCACCCTAAAGAAAAAAAAAAAAAAATCAAAATGGTACTTTTACCCAAATATATTCTTATACCATGATTGCACATACAATTTAACTCATTAATAATCCATAAATAATTACACAATACAAAAAAAAAAAAAAAAAAAAAAGGTCAAATATCTGTTCAAGGAGAACAGCAAAATATGATAACTACACAGAGTGCGAAAGCATTTGTATTGATGATAATTGCACTAAAAATAAGTAATACAAATGTTTTATAAAAAAAATATCTTGAAATATGTTATAATGCCTGGCTGAATACAAAATTCATCAAATGCGCAAGACCCAACAATACATTACAAATTGCATATATCTATCTGGTATTTAGAATATTGCTATAATAACTCAAAGTCTACCTCAAATTAAGTAGCGCTCCAGTTGATGTTAATAGCTTTCATAAACCAGTCTGCATGCTGTATTCTCCCAAGCATTTTGTTACTGCCTCATTGGCTGCCTGTGATCCTGCCCTCTCATCTCTTTTCTTCTTCTCCCTATAGGTAAAAACATAATTGAAAAGAACCGGTTAATTATACCATCATGAGGTAACTGCTTGGCCCTACAACATTCTGTTGTCGAGAACTTTTGTAGACTATTAATTTCTAGGTAGGTGATCAACGTGAATCGAACTTTATTTTATTTGAAATCAGAAAATTGGTAACTACGCTCATCCCTAGGCCAGACACCTGAAGACAACGAAGGAATGAAGACACGAGAGGTGTTTACAATTTAATGTCAAAGGTAGGTCTCAAACTTGGAACCCTGAGGGAGTGCACCTTCAAAATTCAAGTTTTCAACCATTGCACCACCCCTCGAGGACAACATGAATCAAACATATATCACCTCTTAATTCTCTAAGTTGTCTTGACCTCGGGAGGTTACCCAATAGTTTTAGTTGTATTATGATCATTGATTCATCCAACTCAACCTCTTTTTAGACATCAGCCAAGACCCATGTCTAAAAAAGCAAGATGTAAAATCAAGGATAGGCAACAAATATCCAATGGATATGAGATTTGCAAGTGATTTGACAAATACGTCTTTTTGTTTATATTTGTGATCATCGATACCAATTTGCACGTATTTGACTATTGTCACGGGACATACTGCATGATCCTATAACATTTAAAAGAAAACCTATTCTTAGGTAAGTAGCTACCATGAATTGAATCATTCACCTCTTAGTTCTCCAAGATCGTCTTGACCACTAGGCCACCATATGATAATTAAGGGATTTAACAAAAACTAGATTACCAGTTATCGAAAATGTGGCGTTGTGATATAGGACATTTTATGTATGTTAATTTACCATATCTTTAACCATAAACTTAAAATCTCTTACCTATCCATATATTCCCTTAGGAGTTCTTTAGCCTGAACCAACTTTGAAAGCAGGTTGCGATATACATCAAGGTCTCGGTCCACACTTTTTTTGTCAACATTTAATGCGGCACAAAGCTGTTCAGAAGCAGCAAAAAGTTAGATGTCAATACTTGGTCAGATATCCATCACATGGCTTCAGCTGTTTTACAAAATGTTCAACTATATAGCTTTAGCTGTTTTAAAAGAACAAAGTATCTTCCAGTTATAATAAACACACAAATGTCAGCCACTTGATGCAAGCAAAATCATTCACAGCAATTATCGTTGTCTTGGGCAGGAGAACAGATGTACAACTCCCTTCACAATAGCTAATAAACTGGATGAGGATACTAAAGAGCAGAAATTAAATCCAAGGGATTAGCACAGCCTCTGTAGAGGAGAAGAAAGGAAATCTCATCAAGCCCTGCGAGTGTGTGTTTGTAGGCTTATATTCCTATCCAACCGAACGCCACAAAAAGACTGACGTTAACAAGAAAAATAAAATGCCCGCTTAAGTGATATTTTATCAAGATCCAACTTCTCCCATGAGTAAAATGATAACTTAAGAGCGAGAAACCCAAATATACTATCAACTAGCGGCATCTTGTGTAACCTAGTAACTAAAAGGTTATAGATTTGAATCTCTCACCACAAATATTGTTGAATAAAAAAATGCAATTATACTTCATATATAGCAGCACTCAGAGAAATAATATAAACAAACAGTAGAAGTCCTATGAAAGGGGCTTGCTGTTGCTATCACCATATTTGAAAACAATCAGCTAGATAAACTGCCACAACAAAATCTTAATCTCTTTAAAAACAATATCACACAAAGGAGAAGGAAATAAACCTTTTCCAAGATACTGGGTTCAGTAACATTTGCCAATTCCAGGAGTCGAAATAGCCCAATAGCGAAAAATCGGCTGTAACTGAAACTGCCCTTACTCCCAGCTCGTTCTGCAATGTCCTTCAAAATACACTCAACCTCTCCTTCTTTTGATGCAAACTCAACCAATGAAGCTGCAGTCTGAGACCGAGCCCATTCTTCCAATTTTTGAGCATCAATTCTGGACGGTGTAATAGAAAGTACTACTTAAAATAAAGAGAAAACAAATCTTGAAATTAGTGAAAGAATGGTCGTAGGTTGGAATATAACTTTCAGTGAAGAACATCACAATCTTGGAGTTATTGACAATGGATAAAAATTCGTAAATTTGATTACCAGGTACAAATAAAAGTCAATAATACTAATTTGATAACCGGTAGATCCGCGAAAATTTGTTAGCAGGTGATTTGACCGATCAATAGTGGTTATTTCTAAATCAATATTATTTATTACCAATGTCCTGATAGTTGAGCTTAGTTCTTGTTGCCCGATCGATCAATAACTGTTTAGACGAAAATGTCCAAATTAACAAACGAATACTAGGAAAGTGGATAAAAGTTCTAAAAAGAACCATCAATTATTCGCTGTAATTGGAATTATGCGATGATTTTTTAACCTAACAGTGTTTACAACCTATGAACAAGGCTTAAATTTTTTTTTTTTTAATCTGTGACTGTCGAGGCTTATTTGCATGAGTTCCACGGAACACATTATCTGATCCTACAACATTTGGATGTTCAAAATATTCATAGAAAATTAATTTTTAGGAAGGTGGCCACCATGAATTGAACCTATCACCTCTTAAGCTCCTTAAGACGGTTGAGTACTAGATCACTCCAATTTATGAAATTATAAGCTAACAATAAGTGATAGAGACCAGGGATGGTAAAAGCAAAGGGGAATACATGGCCAAACCTATATTGCTCTGGATCTTCATTCAACGCCTTAATGTATGCTTGGAAAATGGCCTCTCGATCCTCATCGCTAGGGTACCCATCCATAAGCTGATCATACACAGTAACAAAACCAAGGGCAAAAACAGGATCATAACGGTATGTCCTCTTATACCTCATCAAATGCTGCTGCACAATCAACTCTTGCAGAACAGTATTGTAAATGCTAGGAATAGGCCGTTTATACGCCTTGAGAAAGTTCAATTTAGTCTCGGCAACAGTCGTCACATCTTTTAAACCGAAAAAAAACGTATCAGTTTCTACACTCAAATACTAAAAAGAAATCGAGCTAGACAAATCTCAATACACTTCACAAGTTCGGCATCCATCCAACCAAACTATCGAAAACCTAACAGTGACTTAAAACCTAAAATTCCGTCCATAACAAAGAAACAAAACACAAATCCACTTCGAAAATCAAACTCAATCGAAATCGCTACAACTACCAGCATCTAGTAACAGAAGAGTCTAATAAACGAGCAATGAAAACAAATCAAATCATCAGAAGCTACCTGTTCCGGCGGATGTGCATTGAATAACCAAGCGAGAATTGGAACTCGAGATTCGTACTACGGAACGACGACAGAAAACGCTCGAACGAAAACGGAAGCCGTCGAAATTGGAGGCGAGAGAACGAGCCGAGGGAGCCGGCAACTTTCTATCAGAACACTGACTCAAAGTTGAGAATGAAACGGAATTAACAGCCGCCATTGCAGAAGAATGAGAAGAATTTTAGCGATGCTTTTACGAACTTACAGAGAAAATGGATTTCATGTTGAAGAAGAAAAAATCGTATAGAATGTGGAATTTGAAGAAATTTTCTGGGAAAATGAAAAGAAGAGAGGTTGAGACTGAGAGGCCATGAAAGAGAGGCTTATCCAAGTTTTAATTTCTACGTCGTTGTTAAGAGCTAATAGAATATTGCCACGTGGCAATGACCGTATTTTGATTTTCCACTTGTATGGTTCAGATCTTTTGAATCTCATTTTTCCACTTCAGAAAAATAATAAATTAATAAATGTAAAATAGTTGTGAGTGGACTTGATTTTGTTTTTGTAGGCGAACTTAGAATTGGGCCGAAGGGCTTAGCCCATAACTCGACCCAGATTTTAGTCTTCAAGCACGGCTTTACTTTTGATTTTACCCAAAAGACCTCACATCAATGAAGATGGTTGTCAACACTTATATACCCATGATCTTCTCATATTCTAACTGATGTGGGGCACTTTGATTGCATCCCAACAATATATATATATATATAAGCAAAGAAGAATGAAAAAGAAAAGTAAAAATAAAAAAAAAAAACAAAATTAGAATTTTTTTTATCAACCACGTATCTTCCTCACTCCACTTTCCCACTTCTCCCACTAAATTTCTCTTCATAACTCCACTTCCCTCCCTAATCCACCACTCACCTAATTCTTCTCTAAAATTTCACTATAAAAAAAAAAACAACTCTCATGAACACAGAGGTGGAAATCAAGGAAAAGAAGAGGAAAAAAAAAAAAAAAAAAGTTGAGAGCAATTACAAAAAGAAGCTTAGTTTCGAAAAGAATAGAAAAAGAAAAAAAATTGTTGGGAGAATATTTTTAAAAGAGAGTTCAAAAAGTTTGTCGATTGGAACAACAAAGATCGACATTAGATTCGAAAAGTATCAAGACGATGGAACAATTAGTTGCATTTAACTTTATGTAAGGGAGGAGGAAGAAGACACGGTTGGTTGTTTGTTTTTTTTTTTTTTTTTTTTTTTGTTCATTTTCACCTTTGCCATTTTGTTAATCTTCAATTAAATCATTTATTCATGAATAAAATTTGGGATGCAATTGATTAATTTTTCTTTGATGATCAATTAGCATGATGTTTAAATTATAATTTGACTCATGATAACATTTAATTGACAAATCGACTCATTATTTATTTTGTTGCAAATTACATATTAGCATATTACTTTGATTTCTCTTAACCAAATCTAGTCCACTTCTATTTGACTTCATATAAGGTTTAAAAATTATCCTCCAATTTTTCTTAATTTACTGTTTTCAAAATTGAATTTTTGAAATAAGAACCCTCAAATCTTTTGCAGTTTATTGTTTTCATAATTGAATTTTTGAAATAAAACTGTTCAATTTTTTTAATTTATTATTTTTAAAATTGAATTTTTGAAATAACAACCCTCCATATTTCATAATTTTTTACTTATTAATTGGATTTCTGAAATAAGAAATTTCCAATTTTTTTAATTTATTATTTTTAAAATTGGATTTCTTAAATAAGAATTATCCAAATTTTCTCAATTTTTTATTTATAAATTGGATTTCTGAAATAAGAAACATTCAATTTTTTTTAATTTGCAGTTTTCAAAATTGTACTTCTGACACCAGAACTCTCCAATTTTTTCTAATTTATGTTTTTAAAATTAAATTTCTAAAATAAGAACCCTCTATTTTTTTCAAGTTATTATTTTTAAATTGAATTCCTTAAATAAGGACTCTCAAATTTTTCTCAATTTGCCCGTTTTTTTATAAAGACAACGAGTTTTTGAAATAAGAACTCTTCGTTTTAAATCATATTCAAAGTTATTTTTATTTCACCTTAAACAACTTACTCTACACATAGGGCACTTTGCTGTTAAATAAATTAAAAGCCAAATACCCATGATTGAATTAGTGACATTGAACTGGATTAACACTAAATAATATAATGAGACTCATTAATAATACCAAATAAGTTTAGCTCTAAGTGTTTAAAATGGTAAGAGTTTAAAATTAATCTAAGTAAAAAAAAATAAAAAATTATATCAAGTTATGTCGTATTCAAGTAGGATTTTAAACGTAACATATTTAAAATCAACAAATAAATGAAGATAGAAAAATTCAAATGTATAAACTCATGGTGAACCAATCATACAAAACGTTATTAGAATTAATTCTGGTCTTTTGACTTTTTTTTTTTTTTTTTTTTTTTTTTTTCTTTCCTCATAGCTTAAAAGATTTAAATTTTAAAATAATGTACAAATAAATAAAGGGAAAGTTGGAGGGAAATAAAAAGAGGGGGAGACAAGATCTGCAAGATAGCTAAATTTGCTATATTAATGGGTTTGATCTTATCCAAATGTATCTAAACGTGTCCTTACTCTCTTTCATTCCACATGCCAATATGCTTTATTTCTCATATATCATTTATTCTAAGAAAAAAAAAAAAAAAAGCTTACATTTTTTATCTTCACCCTCTTTTTTTTTATTATTATATTTATAAATATTAAAAACTTACTGCATTTATTTCAAAATCAATGGATATGAGAAAAATAAATCATTTTATCATATAAATATGTTGAAAAATCTTCGCATGTTTGTTATTTTTGTAAAGCATATGCATATATAACAACAAACGACACATTGTTTAGATATGTCTTCAATCAATCAAATAAATTGAGAGCTAAATATATATCGATTTACAAGATTGAATTAACGATGCTGGTGTTGAACTGTATTAGCACTAGCTAATTAACCATATGAGTTGAGAACAACTAATTAATTGATTTTATTTTAAATTATTTTTTAAAGGATATTTTATTTAATAGCATTCGAAAAAACTACTTTGAAGTATATAATTGTATATAGATAAGTATAGCTCAACTGACACTAATGCTGTGCATTCACTCAATCAATTTGTTCGAATTTTCGTAGTTTCCTTTATATAAAGTTTGTTGTCTCCTCCCTTAACTTGTACTAAAAAAAAAAAAAAAAATCTTCGTTGAAATGAAATTACTATTCTTATATTCCAAAGAAATTAATAAGTTTCATCACCAAAAATAAATCAAGAAGTCATTGTTTACTTAAACATATGTTAATATTTTACCATTGGGATGCTTAGCTTGGGAGAGTAATTAGCTACTAATTAAAAGACCTAGAACCATAGAGCTCACATGCAAAGAGATAAGATAATTGAGCTCAACTATTTATAATTTATTGCCTAAAATTAAGAATTTTAGGGTGTATTTGAGATAACAGTTGAATTTTACCTTCGTTTGATGTACATATGATTACTGTAAAGAATATGATAATTAATTTATGTTTGAAGTGCAAGTTCAATATAAATATAAGTTTTGAATGGTTATTATAGTTGAAGTTATCGTAGGCAACAAATTTAATATACAATTGCTATATATCTAAGGCTGAAATAAGTTTAGTCCTTGAAAGGCGGTACACTTGGTTGAAGATTTAAGTTTTGTAGGTATAATTTCTCAAACAATAAAAGAAAACACAATAATTTACGTGGAAAAACTCCTCAATCGGAGAAAAAACCAGAAAGAACTTCCACGAACCAGTACACAAAGCTTAAAGTGTTTCTGACTTGGGATGCTTTGAAACCAAAGCCACAATGCTCCTTTTATAGTGCTTGGAGCGCACCTTCTTTCCGATGTGGGATAATTCGCTTCTAATATTTTGCCAAAAACCCAACAAAATATAATAGAAGAGATGATTATCTTGTCAAAATTAGTTGAAGTGAATGATAATAAAAATGTGTGTAAATTAGTTCAAACGCTTTCTTTATAATATGTCTAAATTATAGGGGTATACATGGGTTGGGTTAAAAAAAAATTTTAAATCAATCTCCAAGTTTTGAATTGATCATTTCTCTAACCCATTCAACCGACCTATACATTAATTAAAGCAACCCAACCCTATATATTTTTTGATTGGGTTGGGTTCTCGAGTTACGTTAATTTTTTATTTCCTCTATCAAACAATTATAGTCTTACTCCGTAAATATATAAATATATTAATACAACAGGGATGATACTATACTTAAACCTAGACTGTCTATTTTATTAGTGTGTTGTTATTTATCAATATATTAGGAATCAATCTTATTAATTATTTTCTCTTCTCACCTCCGCGCGCGTGTATATATATATATATATTTTTTTTTTTCTTTTTTTCTTTAGTCGTTATGGTTGGGTTGGATTGAACGAGTCAAAATTTGCTCAACCCTAGAACCAACTCAACTCAACGAAAATTAGAAAATGATCATAATCTAGCCTAACTCAAATAAAATTATAACTCAACTTAACACCACTCTTATGATTTGAGCTGAGTAATTCGAGTCGATTGTTTTGTTAACCCTAGTGGATTATATTCCATCCACATAATCTAATTGGTCTTTGGCTTTTTGCTAGGCCTTTTATTTTTAAATGGCATTGGGACATGGGAAAGATGTTGTAATGTTATTAGGTTGTTTAATTATTTTAATGTACTTAAAAATATTTGAATGGATTTGGTTTCATCCAAGTGGAAGCTTAAGATCCATATTCTTTCCCATCATTTATCAAACTCAAAGTTTCACATGTTCTTAATTATTTTGTTTTCTTTAAAATATTATTAATTAAGTTTTGTGTTTTTAATTAGTTCTACAAAAATTAAACTATCAATGTTTAGAATGGAAATTAATCTTTTATCCAATAAACTACATTTTAAGTTAATAGATATATCAACAAAAGTAATAGTTCATAGCATCGATCTATTTTAATGACCACTTCTTTCATTCCATTGTCGTCATATAATCATAAAGTGTGTGTGTGTGTGTATATATATATATATATATATATATATATATATATATATAAACTTTCAAATATTAGATTTTCGCATCACTCATTTCATATCAAGTCAAACTTTATATATATATAAAATTTCCTACCCAATTGTGATCATTTGGTATAGGCCGCCAACTCTAGTATTAATATTAGGTTACATTCCAAAATTAATCGGTAGCGAAGAAGTACTTCACATATGATATAAATGTCTTGAAAAATTTTCACTTTTTAATGTGAGAAAAATGTCACAAGGTGAGTATTTTTAGCACGTTCGTCAAGATGGTGTTATATTGAGAAGAACAAATATTGGATTAGATTCGAATTTCTATTATAAAATACTTGCTTTGGCTCACTCGTTTGGGTCGGATCTGAAACACACATAGAACTCTAGTATCATATTAAATAGTGTAATCATCCAATTGATTTTGAGGTGAAATTACCACATACTACCTAATATGATATCAGAGCTTCATGTGGGTTATTGGTCCCAAAATTCTAAGAATCCCTCTTAAGTGGGCAAAAAATGGGTATTTGATTTCAAAAATTCAAATTCGACCCAAGCGAGTAAGCCAAATCAGGTATATTGGTCAATAAATTTGAATCTAATATAAGATGGTTTTTTCAGTATAGCATCATCTTGAAAGAGTATACTAGTGATACACACCTTGTGGCATATATCCTACATCAGAAATGTGAGAAATCTTCAACATCTATATCTTATATGAGTTACTCCTCTCGCTATAATTGCTATCTAATACCTACTAACAATGAACTTTCTGTTGTGAGCTATATAAGTATGTTGTATATTTGTGAGGCAATTTTATTTATTGAAAAAACATTTGGATTCTTTAAATTTAAACAAGTGAATATGTCTCCAAGTGGGAGATACTTTTACTTTAAAAAGCATTACTAAGAAAAAGAAGAGCTCAATTTTGTGTCTATAAATAAAGAACTCAAAGTTTTTCTTTACTTTCATCATAACCCAACCAGTTTTGGAGTCAAATTTGCCACTTCCAAACATCCCTCTTTTTCTCTCTCTCTCTCTCTCTCTCTCTCTCTCTCTCTCTCTATATATATATATATAAACAAATTTTGTGATAAATTTTTTCATGATGGCTGCACAAACTAGTGAAGAACAATTTACAAACTTTAGTTCTTCCTCCATGAAACCTTTCTCAGATAATCCCTCTCCTGCTTCTAATTCTAGCAAATTTTCTTCTTCCTCAAAGCGGGCCGCCGAAAAATATCCCAGCCGCAATGGCTCGAGCTCTGCTGCCAAACACGGCGGCACGAGAGACAAGTTTGACAAGGCTGAAGAGTCCCTTCGAACCGTCATGTATTTGAGCTGTTGGGGCCCTAATTCATGACGTTCTTCGTCGAGGCTATGTATTTGTTTTGGAAAAGTTATTCGAGGTTAACGAGAGAACTTAACAACTATGTAGTTCAAATCTCTATCGAATAGTTGTTAAGAAATAATGCGATATTAAACTTATTTCCATGGTTATCAATGAGATAGTCATATTGTGACAGCTTGTAAATTATTCTAGTGCCTGCATTTGTAATGAAGTGTTTGTGTTAAGTACGTAAATTGTTTATTTTAATCTTCTTGTTTTCACTAATTTAACATATATTAGTGTGTAATAAACTTAATATTGTTTGTTAACTTAATTTGTATATAGGGTAAAATATTATTTTGATTTCTCAACTTTTCATCTTTATTCTATTTTAATTCTTAAATTTTTAAAAATTTAATTTTAGTCTTATAATTAAAATAATAATAATAATAATAATATTTAATGCTATATAAATTTGAAGTTACTGATCAAAATTAGTTCAATAACTTTAATAATTTTAACGAAATCAAAAATAAAATGTGAAAATATTTTTAAAATTTACCCAAGAAGATGTTAATTTTTAATAAAGATGGGTAAAAAAAAAAAAATCAACAGACTATTCTTAGGTCTTTTTTGAAATTTCAACCGATGGAAATAAAACAAACTTTAAAATTTATGATTAAAATTAAACTTGGTGAAGATTTATGAAGTAAATATAAAAAATTTAAAAAATTTAAAAATTTAAAAAACTAAAATTTGATGACCAAACTAAAACAAATGTAAAAGTTGACTTGACCAAAATGTTACTTTATTCTATCTCTCTATATATATAATATGATGAAGCATCATCTTTATATGTTACTTTACTCATTAAAAAAGAACTCTGATTCATAATAAGTAAATTAAAAAAAATTCTCAAAAAAAAATGTAAATTTACAATTTGTTAGTGAAAATATTTCTTTGGTCGTGAGAATATGATGTATTTGTTTTTGGTAAAAAAGAGTACTGGAGTGGAAAGAAGTGGGAAGAGTTAATGGTAGTTTGGAGTGGTTAACTACTTTTGTTTGATGATTGGTGTTAGTAGCTATTGAGTTATATATTTGATGTGAAATTTGATTGAGTAGTTTGATATACGGTTTGATGAGTGGTTAAAAGTATTGTTTACTACTAAATACAAACAAGTGGTTTTTGAGGAGTGGTACCACTCCTCTCTACGAGAAACAAACGTAGCCAAAAACAAATCTGTAACTTCCCGATCGAAAATACACATCAAATATATTACTATTCTAACCTCATTTTAGCGTTGGAGGAAAAATTTTGAACAACCACTAACCGAACAAAAAAAATTGTACGGAATCAATCATTAGAACAAAACATTAAAATCGAAATGGACAGTAACACAATGGTAATTTCATTGTTTGCCAGTTCAACATCACGAGTTTGATCAAGTTTTTAACTGCAATCATTACTTCTAAATACTCTTAAAATCTCAATCAAAATATCACGAGTCTCTACTAAAGCCGAATATCCAATGTCATGTCACGGAAATGATATATCATTGATTGTTTTACCTTGTGTGGAAAATAAACGAAGGGTTAAATATTATTTTGGTCAATGAGCAGTAATTCTTTTATTGAAATTTATTGAAATTAATTTATAGATCGATGTTATTACTGATTGAGTAATTCTTTTATTAAAATTTATTGAAATGAAATTTATAGATTAAACCCAAGTGTTTAAGTTTTGGGATTAGTGTGAGTAGTTATTAAGTTATATATTTGATGCATAATTTGACGGAAAATTTAATGAGTAGTTTGATAGAGGGATCAATAAAGACTAGTTACTTATTACAAAATATAAACATACAAACAAGCGGTTGAGAAGTAGTAATTTACTGCTCGTCTTCCACACAAAAAACATTTAACAAACCCTATATTGAAAGATATCACGGGTTGAATCCGTGACGCTGGTGTTGAATTGGAATAATATCAAATAATAAAATCATTGTGTCACTGATTCTTTCGATTCAATTTAGGTGACTTAATATATCTGCATTTTATTTTATTTGAAATTAAAAATATATAAAATGAAATAATAAAAATAAAACATAATTGTATTGAATCACGTAAGTGAGATCAATATTTAAATCATTCTTGACCAAAAGTAAATATTTCTACACACTATGCCACGTGGATACAAAACCACGCGCAAACCTTCTTGTGGTGGTACCCGAAAACCCCAACTATACCCCTCTCACTCCACTCAAAACCCCCAGTTTTGAAGGGTATTTAAGTAAAAAAACAAAATACCAATCCAACCCGACCATAGTAAAGAAAAACCGGTGGCGGTTCAGAAAGCAACCAAGCATCAAGATCTCTCTCTATATATATAAAAAAAAAACAGCCCCAATTAATCGGACCATCAAAAATCAAGCATTAAAAGACTTTTGAAATCCACGAAATGAGTTCATCAAGAAGAGCTTGGATTGTAGCTGCCAGCGTTGGCGTAGTGGAAGCGTTAAAAGACCAAGGGATTTGCCGATGGAACCACGCCATTAGATCGGCGCATCAACACGCCAAAACCCATCTCAGATCGGCTCCTCGGGCCGCCAGATTCAGCGCCTCCTCCTCCGCCGCCGTCGTTTCCGCCAACCAACGGAACCAATCGGAGGAGTCTTTGAGAACGGTTATGTATTTGAGCTGTTGGGGTCCCAATTAATTAGCCGCGCGCGAGTTTTTCAATTCCTCTTTTGAATCGCCGTCCTGGTAGAAATAATCGCCTGTGGAGATTGTATTATAGAGATGTATTACTCGAATTGAATTGGGGATTTATTTTTAATGAAAATCCAACCTTTTTAGTTTATATAATTAAATTTACTCGTTGATTTGGTTGAGATTGATAGTCAAGTTTTATGGTTGATTGATAATTTAATTTAATTAAACCAAAACAAAGTTGTGAATTAAGATGAGGATTCTTGGTAAGCACTACTTTTTCATAGTTCTTCAAAAAATAGAAATTGAAATAAATTATTGTAATCACTCAAAACAATTACTCATTTTTAATGTTGTAGTGTTAGAGAGTATATCTTGTAACAATAGTTGAGATGCACGCAAGTTGGTTGATCCACACATTCACAAATATCACAAAAAAACAACTCTCAAAATAATTATTTATTTTTAACCACTCATCTTTGTAACTTCTTCAAATAATCACTAATTTCTAATTATATTCAAACCAACTATTCAAATAAGCTATTAACAATCACTCTTCTCCAAATAATTGCATCAAAATAAGTTATTACTAGAACTTGAATTCATTCCATTATTTACAATCAAATACCTTGTTTTGATTGTTCTAATCCACTAATAAATGAATTAATCTAGCTTAAAATTTTAAATCCGTAGAAAATAAATATTCTTAAATATATCCTCTATACTTCAATAATAATTAGAGACGTCCATAGGCATTGACGGAATAAGAATTTACGGTTCAAGATCCCGATCCCATAGAGAAAATGGATATCTTTATGATTTAAAACATATCAAATTAATTTATATTGGATAACGTGATTGTAAGAGTCATCCAAAAACAATGGATTGAGAGAAAATAAATTGAAGATTTAAACAGCCTATGGAATTTTATCACTCGCAGCGGTTTACTCTCCTCTATTCCAGGATTTCAAATACCTAACCAATTAAAAACCACGTGCCTCAAAAACCCAATTCTACCCCCTCCCTCTCTACCCTCAACACGTGGCTCCCAAGGGTATTTTCGTCTATTCCAACCACTGAAAACAAACAAACAAAAAAAACCAGGGGCTTAATATTCCTGCTTTAATTAAATCAATCTCCCCATATATATATATATATATATATATATATCCTCAATCCCAAATTTATCTTCGCAATCAAAATTCACAACACACAAAATTTCAAAAAAAAAAAAATTTAATTAAATTGATGAGTTGTTCAAGAAGAGCTTGGGTTGTAGCGGCGAGTGTTGGAGTGGTGGAGGCTTTGAAAGATCAAGGGATTTGCCGGTGGAACCAGTCGATCAGATCGGTTCAGCAATACGCTAAGAACCATGTCCGGTCTGTTTCTCAGGCTAAGAAGCTTTCTTCTCCGCCGGCTGCGGCGGTTTCCGATCACAAATGGAAGCGATCGTCGGAGGAGTCTTTGAGAACCGTCATGTTTTTGAGTTGTTGGGGTCCTAATAATTAAACCACATCGACTGCGATTTGTGCGAATTTGTAGTTTTAACCTCAAAAACAGAGTGTTGTTAATTGGTTATATTCTTTAATCAATAGATGAGTTTCGAAGAACATAAATATTTTCGTGTTATTTCTTATAATTTCGGATTTTTTTTCATGAAAAAAATAATAAATTTTAATTCGTGAATTAAGGAAAAAGAAGTGGGGATTTTTTTCAATTTGAGCCCACGGATTTTGGTTATAATATATCTACTAAATAAACCAAACTCGATTAATAAGATGATTAGTACAACAAATGAGATAAGAGAGACTCGAATTATTAATTGATTGGATGTGAAAGCATTATTCTAAACTTGCTTGGCCATTGATAAGATGATTAAATTGTGTTGTCTTGTTCTTGACTAGTAAAATTTTGAGATTTTTTTTTCAACCTCCACAATGTTTGAACCATTTGACAATCTACAAAAATATGTCTAAAATTGAGATTAAAATAAACGCATAAGAGAAAATAATAAATTGTACTCATTTTTTGGGTTACTTTCTTAATGGAAAAGTTGGCACAAAGACCAAGGAGATTGTAAAGACTTGAACTATTTGATCGAGTGAATTCACAAACTTTACAAATTTTGTCGGTCTTAATTCATTTCATTATAATTTAGATAATTTTTTCAAATAATTAAGAAAATATTTATTTGTTTCAATGAGATAGTTAATTACCTATGAAAATATCCATAAAAATAAAATTTCTACAACTTTATGTATATAAATGTATTGATCGAGTGGATTCTAAGACATCACTAGTGCTAGCTGAGCTATACTCGCTTGTAACAACTCGAAAATCTAAAATTCTCAAGTTAGACCCATTTAAGTGGTTTGACGTTGTAAGTTTGATTTCGATGGTCTTAGGTGCTAATCTTGACTCATTGACCCTATGTTTTTCCAGTTTTTGTTAGAGGATTTTGCAGGGGTCGTGGCTGAGCAACAATAAGCAAACTTAGGAGTTATTGGCCATGCTAAGGGAACATATCTTTAGTTTGGGGTTCTGTGGGCAATTATTGAGCATGCTCGCGGTAATTGGCTGTCAAATTATGATGAATATTAATTATATTTCTATGATCGGTACGTACTTAGATGATTGATTGACCATGTTGTTGACTCGCTTATCTTGATGTACTGTATTCTGAAATCATGTTAGGCAACACATGTTATGTATGTTTGCACATGTTATTTTGTTTGTAAGCACGATGCATTCTTCCATATTATGATTGTGTTAATCCATAAAAGTCCACGAGCAATCTAGTACTGCGTAAGACCTGGCCGACAGTCCTAAATCAACAATGTCCAGGTATGTCGTAACATCAAAAGTAGACTTGGTAGGCGAATTCAATTGCATAGGATGCCCAGGCTACCATCATACACCGTTTCAAGACCGGGTTGGCGAAGCCTTATTCTGGGTTGCCCCGACATCACCATTCATTGACTTATTGTTACGCTAATGTATTCATGTTTATTTACCATTCATGCTTATATTGATCCCAAGTTAGGGATGCTTACTGAGTTAACAACTCGCCCTTTTCTCTATGAGCTTTCACACAGGTACACACGAGCTTTACCAGTATGACTGATCAGAATGTTGAGGGACCATGAGTCTCTTGTCGTAATTCTTACATTGTTGCATACTTCTAATTTGTTCTTTGGAACTTGTAAGACACGTGTTGATTCTTTATTTCTTTTACTGAATTATTTATGAATTGGGTACCCGATTATTACTTGATTTTATTGAACTATTTGATGATTTCTGTTAAAGGAGCATTTACTTCACTGGTCTCTAGTTTAAATGTCATTTTGTTCATACATCTAGGATATAGACCTAGATAGAACCCTTATTGGGGTTAGACCTTTGCATCACATTTGGCCATGCTGGCCAATTGATTTCTTTTAGTTATGCAACTATTAAAAATTGAATTAAAATAATAATTTGTATAATATTCAATTAATTATTGCCAAGATGAAAGTTAAAGTTTAATTGTTATAGTATAAAAGACTAAGATTTAGTTCATGTAGTTTTATGAAAGAATTTATTCTATGTTTTAAAAATTAGATTTTATATATAATATTTGATAAAAACCTAGAATATAGTTCTTGTCTTTTCTAATCCGTAATGGATTAAATACGTACAAATTCACTATTCATATTTAAATGAGTTGATTTTTTATTGTTTAATCAACAAAAACATAATTTTATTATTAACACATAAATAACTAACTTTATATAGTTTATAATTTAAGACAATAATTCAACGATATCAATATATATTCAAGGATCATAAAATCATGGATTCGAATCTCTTCATTGTTGTAATCTTGAAAAAGAAAACTTGTTATATAAATAATTTGCTGACGACTAAAAATATCAACCACTTTTAATTCATTTGTTTATACATTCTTAGGTAGGAATAGAATTATTTGATAAAAAAAAAAAAAAAATTAATACAACCCAAGAACCCAACCCGAAAATATATGGTTGGGTTGAGTTGCTTTATTAGGTTAGACTAGTTAAATGAATAATCAACCCGAAATTTCGGATTGATCTTAAAATTTTTCATAACCCAATCCAATTCGGACTATGTACACCCATATACACCACAATATAGTATTATTGTATACCTAAAATATATATATTTATTTTTTATTTTATTTTTTATTTTTTATTTTTGTAGCTTTACAAACTGGCCTCCATTACATTGATTGATATAACCACTAAAGTTTGTTTTATTTCATCCACCACCACCATTATTATTATATACTTTTTAAAATTATCACAAAATTAAATCTAACCGAATTGATAATCTCATTCTCATTTTAGGGTAGTGCGAAAATTAGAGATGTTCATTTTTTCACCAGACGGTGTAATGGGGAGTGAGTGAAAATGAAAAGTTCAACTAATGCCTTGCAAGCTATAAGAAATGCTTGGAGGACCGAATATCCATTTAAGTTAATTGACTTTGATACCATATTAGAAAGTGTGGGCATTCATCTCAAAATCAGATTAACAATGAGAAAATAAGATAATGAGTACTTAGTTGGAGGACACCCTACTTTTTCGATATAAAATAAATACTAAAAGTAATTATTAGATCCAATCAATTGATCATAAACCCATGATCCTTTTTCTTTAATAAAGTTTGTGTTTTGGTTTAAAAATGGCTTTGGATGGTTTTCTTTTTAATAATTCAAAAAGGTAACTTGTTTTTTCTTCAAAAATATCAGATTGGTGAATTATGAGATGCACTTTGGATGGTTTTCTTTTTAATAATTAAAAAAAAAAAAAAGAAGTAACACGTACTTTGGTTCGAGTGTTCGTAGTGCTTTATAGGCAAGATTTGTTGTTTCCATTTCAAAATTTGTACTAAAAAAACGGATGGATGAATTACGTATCAATTGTATATATAATAACATTAATTACTCACTCATTAATTATATCTCATAAATCATTAATTTACTCTTATTTCTTTTCTTTATTTTTTTTATTTTTCTTTCATTTCTGCTTGTCTTAGCCAAACACACCTATAAGGAAAAAAGTACAAAAAAAAAAAAAAACAAAAAAACAAAATCACACAAAAAAATGTTATGGGAGGCACGTGATGCCCATCCAATTTATCATCACTTATCTAACTTTTGCTTATAACTAATAGTCTTCTTGGGTCCCACATAATATTGAAATTTATTAAAATAACTTCTTGAATTTTTACTTTTATTTAAATAATTAGCTTTCAAATTTCTAAATTTAATCTCCAATTTCAAACCTTTTTTTTTTTTCTACAACCATTTTTTTTTTCCTGTAACCCACCTCAATCCAGCCTAACCCAGCCCCAAACACACCCTGGAATATATTATTAAAAAATAATTTTAATTTATAAGTAGGACCCGCAATCGTTACAGGTACAGTCAGAACAAAATGGCCACCAGTTAAATTCTAACGATTAACACGTAGCCCCCTCCTCCTCTGTCCCTTCCCCCCAGAAATTAAATCACCCACGTCGCGACAAAATATTCCCTCGGGGACTGAATTGAAAATAAAAGTAAATTAATGGGACCCACCTTAAAAAACACGGCGCCATCTCATTGGTTGCTTACGGATTAGTCATCTGACATCGTATGGATAGGAGACACGTAACCCCTGTTCTTTTTACCATTTAAATATTAACCTTTCTTAATTAACTCCGTTAACGTCAAGAGGATTGAATGCTGCCGTTTAATTTAACGGAAATAAACCGGCGGTTTTCTGAACTCGGTTTCCGGTTTACAGACAGGAACCTACCGGCTCAATCTATAAATACCACTCCAAGTTCTTCATTTTTCTCAATCCAGTGAACGAGTTGAGCGAGTGACTGTAACAAAACTTTTCGAGTTTACAAAACCTTTGAAAATTGCTTGAGGTTGAAGATGAGTTACCTTAACCGAGTTGGAATGGCGGCGAGCGTGGCGGTTGCTCAAGGCCACACGGATATCGGACACAAGTGGAAATCTGGACTCAAATCTCTCCGGCAAGGACGGCGGCTTTTAATTTCCGGCGAGAATACGGCGGATCTGCGGCCGTTTTCCAGTCTGGTCGGATCGGAAGGTCCCGGAGCCTTCGGTGCCGACGAGAGAATAACGCAGACGGAGGACTCACTCCGGCGAGTTATGTACTTGAACTGTTGGGGCCAGGGTTGATTTGGCCGTTTGGTTGCCGGCGGTGACTTACGAAGCCATCTGATCGCCGATCGGTGATCAGATTTAGTGCTACTCAGGCGAGATGGAATTCAAGGTATTAGATCTGGAATTAATGCGATGATTGCGATCAGAAACTGTGATTGGTATCTTGAAAATTTATTTGAGATCTCGCAATTGTACAGGGGAGGGAATATAAGGGTTTTTCTTGAATAATAGAATGGTTTCTTGAAGTTTATGTGCCACTAATTAAGCTTCGCTTGAACTGAACTGAACTGATGTTAAGTTGTTTTGATCGGAACAAATCAGATCTAGATCTGTGTAAGTTGCTTGATGAATCGAAAACTTATGTGGGTTTGAGCAGAATTTGATGTTTGTGAAGTTCAGGTTTTTATATCTATCATGGTAGACATGAAATTTCAGTAACTAGAAATGGAAGAACTTGTTAAATCTGCAGTATCAAGCAATTATGATGGCGAAGAGGGAATCTTAATTAGGCATTTGTTATCTTGCTGTTCAGATGGTTTGCCGTACAGTTCTGTCATCTATCATTATTTCGAACTGTAATTCGAATAATCCCTTATGGCGTCTTTCTTACTGTTCAAACTAAGTATCCTTTAAATGTGAAGAAGGTGATGTTCATCATCTCAATTAATTTGAGACATTTTGGGTGAAATCAAAGTTAAAATCACTGAAAATATGTTCAAAGTCGACAATATCATATCGAGGTGTGGAGCTTTAGATAAAATTGTCATCCTTATCCTCATATCAAAGTCATGTATCAAATATCAGACTTTTGAAGTCCAAAGATAAAAATTTGTGGTGGCTTCATCAAGTTGGCAGTCTACTATCAGAGAAGTAGATTTGAGTATCAGTATATAATCTTCTCGTGTCAAATGTAAAAGATGAACTCATAATGATGTTCAGTAGAACTTTGTTCCAAAAGAGAATTGTTGAGATGTACATAAATATCTTATATTAGTGAAAAGAGGAAAATATGAAATATAAGTGATGACGATTATCTCTAAAATAAACTTTAGAATTAGTTTTAAGCTTCTATATTTCGAAGCGAGAGAGAATTGTCTAAAATAGAGATAAGTCATAGAAT
Organism: Cyclanthera cordifolia; assembly: GCA_037832605.1. Classification (NCBI taxonomy): domain Eukaryota; kingdom Viridiplantae; phylum Streptophyta; class Magnoliopsida; order Cucurbitales; family Cucurbitaceae; genus Cyclanthera; species Cyclanthera cordifolia. Next base: position 2,909,975 of record JBBMEG010000001.1, on the reverse strand, counting down.
GGCAAATGTTGATAATTTAAATTTGAGCTAATCCACCTCTTGTTAAAAAAGGTGGCCAAATTTGGATGATAATAACTCATTTACATGAATGCGACTCCAAACACACCTTAGGAGATTAGAAAATCTTATTCACTGGGGTCAGTAATGGAAGTGCTCTCAAGAAAGTAGGATACTAATAGAAAATAAGAGTGATTTTATTGGTTGCTTGTAATTCCATTAAATTCATTGAACACTCAACAGCTGATTCCAAACCAAACCATGACTTACAAGCATGAATATGTTGTTATAAAAAGGGAAAGAAAACCAACAATAGAGTTCAAAAGACTTCTCCAACTGATCCTCCCTAAAGAGTTTTCTTGTTCGTAGAGATATGGAGTCTTCAAAGTATTGCTTTCTTGGAAGTCTTCTCGAAATTCTCGAGCAAGTTTAATTGTCGAATTTCTCACTATTTTTTGGATCCCAAAATTAGAACAAGTGCATATGCCTTCTGGTATAGTAGGGTGGAGAGGGAAAAAATTTAAAAAATTAAGAGAAGAAGAAGAAGAGAAGTAAAAAAGAATCTCCAATTGACCATAAGCAAACAAGAGCATGCCTTGAAAAGAGAGAACAATTTTGCATAGCAAAAGTCGAAAAGGAAATGGCAAAGATCATTTGTTTTACAACAAACACTGATGCTAATATGTATGGCAGATTAAAATTAATATTTACATTTTCTAATCTTTTTACTCGAGCCACTCAACTCGAACCTGGATCGTTGTTGACATTGGGGACCAAAGACCGCTAGGCTAGCGTGTATAATCGTAAGTTTATGTAAATTATATCCTATATATACACTATTTATGTATATTTATAAAAAATCTGAACTACATTATGGCTTTTAACTTTTTTTTTTTTTTTTGGCCCCTTATCCCTTGATAAATTCGCCCTGAAAGGAACCATGAAGCTAAACAGCATTTTGTACCAATACAAAAGTAATTTCCTTTGCCATCTGCTATGGCTAATGAACAATTACACTCAAAGAAAGCATGGAAATCAGGTAAATAAAAAAAAACAATGAAAAGAGTTCAAATTGCGAGGGACGCCGGAAATCGAGCAAAGTAGGCAGAAAGAGATACTTAGAAAGTATGAAACTTACAAAAAAATGTTGAAGTCCTTTAAATGGTGGCTACACTTCAGATGCCGCTCGAGTCTCTACCAAATATGAACTTTCTTGTCCAGTCTGATACCACTAAGTACCTTGTGCGCCAACTGACCTGCTTGCTGAGTGATCAAAATCAGAAGAATTCGGATCAAGCGCGTTCAGTTACAACTAAACTGAGTAAGAAAAAGTTAAAAACTTGAGAGGAAAAACAGATGTAGATAAATCACACCTTGCATATACAGAATACCAGAGCCACTGAGTGCTGTGACCCATGGAAACCCAATCTCCAGGAAGTTCTGCAGCAGCTTGTTCGCTCCCTAAGGGAGCAAACTGTCCCAAGTGCTTGTACCTTTTAAACGTGGAATGCAACATTTTTTGGGTCAGGTTGAAGGATTGATCGAGGGAAACAAGGGTAGAATAATGCACCATGAGATAGCAATACAAAGATGTTTTGTTTCATTTTTTTTTTATATTCGCAAGAAATTAATTCGTGGGTACCGGCTAAATGGATTGAACCAAATTTTTTTTGATTCCTTGTGGTCCTCTTGGCTGCTAAGTTAACTTATGATTGTTTTATTCCATGTCAAAGAAAGTAAATAGCACTTGGACTCGCATCAAAGTTAGCTCGTAATTAATAGTAATAATTTTATTTTTTTCATTTTTCTTTGGAAATTTAGACTAGTTTTTTCTTTTTTTTTTACTCAATGATGTGGTATGGAGGTGTTTCTCCAGCTGTAATGGGGGACACAACATTTTAACTTTTTATTATTATTGGCAATATATAGACTTGAGAGAAACAAAAGTGTCTTTGTGAGAGTTGAAATCTCATGGAAGGAGGTTTAGAGTGCATCTCACTTCATTGAAGAGTATTAATTAAGCTGCTTTCTTTTTCTTTTTCTTGTTCTTTTTCTTTTTCTTTTTTTTTTAATCCTTTTTGGCCTTGGTTCTAGTGGTCTCGTCATTGGTAAGTATTTCAAGTTTCATTTATAGTAGTTTTCTCACACGCTTATAAATACTTAAATCATAGCAATTGAATAGTATTAAAGATGTTGGCTTAAAATGAGAATGTTATGGAACATGGAAAATAAAGGATAAGGATTGAAGTTGTAGATATACTGAAAGGGAAGAAACTGGTGGCGCCCAGAACTCTTAAAACGTCGAGGCCCTTCAGGATTTTCAGTGCAATGCTCCCTACGGTTGAAACATCTGCAAAGATATGCACCTTGTTGTGCAGCAACCTGAATAAGAAAGCATTATTTTTGTTAGAACAACAATTGTTGAGGTGGGGGATCAAACCTACAGCCTCTAGGTCGATTAGCATGTCATTACCGCTAAGCTCAGCCCCCTTTGACTAATAGGAAAGTAATATTTAATAAATTGAAAGCTTCTTCCATGAAGATCACAAGTTTACATGAGAGCTGACGAACATATAGCAAGTTTGTATCAATGAGAATGATATATTTTACCTGCGCAGTAGCAGGTAGACTTTTCATCTGTTTGTCTGCATGAGAAAGAGCTGACTTAAATCCTTCAATATCTACTTCGATCTCATGTCCCTGAGAATCTTTTAATAGATCTTTTACATCGCGAAGATGTTTGCTCCTCATATATATTTCTACTTGAGGATACCTTACGAGGATATCGTCTACAACATCTTGAAATTCTGAAACTGTCAGGGTTCCAGAGTCATCTTTATCTGCAGCTTTAAATATGGCTGCAATGTCTTCCTAGTAAAAAATACCATTTTGCAATCGATGAGCAATCATAAGCAGAAAATGTTCACTACTCTTGCTAGAAATCCCTAAGCAGCCCAAGAGAATAGAGTCAAATACTGCAACACTCAAAAGAATTAAAGAACTTAAGTGAAATAATAAAATGGGTCATACTTCAAAAGTTTCAAGAACATCGTTCGGATTTTTATAAACGTTGTACTGTTGAATGAAATTGCTCTAATCAAAATCAGATTTCCAGACAGAGAGCTTCATATACCATAATTTGACGTTGGTCAATTGTAGCACAATCACCAATGGCATACACATTTTGAGCGCCCTTCACTTGAAGCCATTCATTAGTGGCTAGAATACGTCTACTGCCCTATGAGTCAGAAGTATCTCATAGTTAAGCAATAGAATAACTACCCATAAGAAGAACTGTTGCATCAGGGAAAAATACAGGATCTAATAGAATGAAGATAACGGTCAAGTCTAATAAGATCTAGAACTTTTATTCTTATCCATTCTTCCTGTCCATATTTTATACTCACAAACACATAAATCATAACCAACATACCTGCCCAATCTGCTCCATGAAATCCTTCACAACAGGACGAGTCGTGATACCCGTAGACCACACAACTAGTCCATGTGGTATTGAACAGACTTCTCCAGTTGATTTAACCTTCATGGTAATTTCCTTATCCGATACACTGAGAACTCGACATCCTGTGTGTACATCGATACCATCTCTTTGGAACTTTAGTTCGGCAAATGAACTAATTCTTTCATCAAACCTGCATTAATGAAGCAAGATTTCAAAAACTTGTCAAACCAATAGATAAATATAAAACGATTGTGATATTTTCCCTTTTATAAATTAGTCCTCTTGAAGGCTACAACACATTTTTGTGTGATGATTTTGTAAGGATTCTGTAGCAATATTCAAGAATTATTACACTACAAAAAGATGGACAGGAGTGAGTATTGAATTAAGATAAACTCTCGTTCCTTACGCATTCAAAATGTGATCTCCTGATTGAATCACTGAAATTTTCACCAGATCTTTAACCGAAGGATATAAATTTACTAAATCTTCTTCAAAAAAGTCATGAAGCTCTGCAGCAAATTCTACCCCAGTGGGTCCCCCTCCAACAATAACGAAATGAAGATTTCTCCTTCGCTCTTCTTCACCTAGACTAGGAAGCACAGACATTTCAAAGCAATCTATCACACTTCTGCGGATCTTCTGAGCATCTTTCACTTCCTGCAAAATAAAGAATGGTTTCAATCAATCATAACCTGGGGGAATTTACAGTTTCAAAAGAAGCAAAGACAGGAATAGACGATTTCGTAACGTCAAAGAGATGTACATTGAACTATGAAAACAAGACCGATTACCTTGAGAAAATGGCAGTTCTCCTCGACACCCGGAGTATTAAAAGTATTAACTTGTGCTCCCATTGCTATTACCAAATAGTCATATTCTAAAGCAAACTCCCTACTTCCAACCAAGTTATTATCAACAGTATACCGGCAGAAAATCTTTTTGTTTGCAGCATCAATCTTGGTGCATTCAGCTTCCCAGAATTTAATTTCACCTTTCCTCTGTTGCAGAAGTAATACTGTCGTAATTAGGAAGGTTCATAATTTCAATTAATGATGAACAAAAAACTATAACATTACACAACAACTATGTTGTTGTCCTAATATATTACAAACATATTGTGCAATTGATTAAATTGAGTTATATCACATAAATTACCTTCTTCACAATGTTTCGAACAGGCTCCACGATGCTTCGTGCTTCAACTGATCCACACGTAACACTAGGTAACAAAGGAGTAAACGAGAAATAATTCTGAGGCGAAACAACCTGAACATCATATTTTGAAGCATCTAGATCCTTGAGGAAACTGGTACCAGCCCATCCTGTTCCAAGCACCAGAACTCTCTTTTTAGGACACTCCTCGGTAGGATGGCCAACGTCTGATTGTGAATCTGCATATGCCAATAGACCTCCGCTACTGCAGCCAAAACAAACCATCTCAGTACCAGCTATTTTAACAAATACAGAACTAAATATTTGATTAGTCTACTTGAGATTTGTCCATTTAGTACTACAAACCACTAAAATAAACAGAACTGCATCAAGCGAAATATGCGAACTAGTCATAAATGGAGAAACTAAGAGCTAAAACATGAAATCAGATCCTAAAACATCAAGATCTATACCATGATTTCAGTAATCATCCATTACCGTCACCTCCGCTCCTATACAACTCTAAATAATCTATTAGAACTATGCGACCAGAAGCTTTGAATATGCAAGGGAGACTTCCAATTGGAACTACAAACCACTAAATTAAACAGAACTGCAACAAGCGAAATGTACGAACAAGTCATGGATGAAGAAACCGAGAGCTAAAACATGAAATTAGAACCTAAAACATCGAGATCTAAGCCATGATTTCAGTAATCATCCATTACCGTCACCTCCGTTCCTATACAACTCTAAATAATATATTCCCTGACCTAAAGTAAATCATCTATAGAGATTCTTCTTGCAACTCAAAACAGAGCAGTTATAGAGCTTACTCTTGAAATTCAAGACAACAAAAAGACTCAAATCAGATCCAAAAAGTGATCAAACTCTGAGAAGAAATCGACATTGTCCTGGATTATTCCTTCTATCTCAAATTAAAGAGTTAGAAAATTAATGAGCGATAGATAGAAACCTGAGAGTGCTGACGACCAGAAGCTTTGAATATGCAGGGGAGCCATGAAAAGCTCTCGAAGCTCTGGAGAAGAAAGAGAAAAATGTCATTTCAGACGAAGAGAGCGTTGAGAGAGAACCGAATTCTGTAGCAGATGAGCTCTTTAGCAGTTGGATATGCCGAATGATTGAAAATTAGTTTTATACATTTTTATATTTGCAAAAAAAGAAAAAAGAAAAAAAAAACTACAGTTTTCTTGTTATTTGTCGTTTTGTCCACGTTAGCTTCTGTATGCCACGTGGATAAATATTATTTCTTATTTTATATTGGATAAGGATTTTTTTTTTTTTTTTTTTAAGTACATATTTGGATAAGGATTTAAACATACCAAATTCCGACACTTATTATTTAGGGAACTTTATATCCATAGCCATATGGAGAGAAGATTTTACATTGCTGCCAAAAATTGAAACTAATTGCAACCATA
>JBBMEG010000001.1:2880636-2901324 GCA_037832605.1 Cyclanthera cordifolia | reverse complement strand
TATATATTTCTAATTTAATTCATGTCAAAATTTAAATAATGATTTCATTAACAGATTAATATTTAAAATTAGTAATTAGTCAACATTACATTTTGTAATTAACGCTTTTGTTATCTCAATAACTAAAATTAAATATTTATTAAAATTTAAGAGTAAATTGTTTAATTTTGAAATATAGATTCCAAATAGAAATTAGACCTCGAATCTAAAAAATGAAAAAATATATTTCTATTGATTTTATCAAATATTGTACTTTAAAAAAAATATATCTATATATATATATATATATATATTTATTATTATTATTTTTTTTTTTAATCTCTTGAACTAAACTAGTGAGCAAGATAAATAAAAGCTTTCAATTTTGAAACTCAAATTCAAACTATATTTCAAACCTAATGTCTAAAATGGTCTTTTACTTACAATAAATGTATAATTTTTGTATGTTAATAATTAAAAACTCCAGTAGTACTCTTTCAATAATGTCGTTGTAGTATAGTGGTGAGTATTCCCGCCTGTCACGCGGGTGACCCGGGTTCGATCCCCGGCAACGGCGAAATTTTTTATTTTGATTTTTCATCATTATTGATTTGCTTCATTGCCATCGCGGGTCAACAGTCATTTCCGTACCCGGCAGATTTTTGAATTTCTTTTCATTTTATAAATAAATTTTTGAAATGATTATTTTTAACTTTATATAATTTAGTCATTACAATATCAAAAAAAAAAAAAAAAACTCATCAAAATTTAATGTAGATTTTTGTTATATATTGGCTTAATTTCTAATCAATTTATCATCTTCAAACAAACTTGCATTAAATTGTCAAAATGAGTATAACTCAACTGACACTGGTGATATATTAGTATTCACTCGATCATCAATTTGAAAAAACTTAAGGTGAAATCTTTACACTAATTTTTTACACTAAAATATAGAAACTAGTGATAAAAGTTTGTGACTAAATTATTTAAAATAAGAAAATCCATCTAAATTGTTACAAACTTATAAAATACAAAAACTTATGAAAGTTCAAAAAGAAAAAAAAAAAAAATAGTTCCATTAACATCAATGTAAAACTTAAGAACCACATATCTTTGTTTTATCACTTTTGAAGTGTGGAAAATACGAATCTCTAAGCTCGGGTTATGGAAGAAAGAACCAAGTCTCTAAAAAGAAACGAAAATTGTTCGGTCACGACGTTTTGAGCTTGACTCACTCATACGAATCCTCAAATATTGGTAGAATCATGCACTAAAGAAACGTCAACAAAGCAAATTAAAACCAGAAAAATGTGATCTATTTCAATCTTGAGTATATGGATGAACAAAAAAAAAACAAAATTTAATCTTTTTTATCGGCCTGATAATTCTGTGGATGCATAATATACACTTGTTGGGAATGAGCTGTAAAATTGTGAACTTAATCTATTTTTCATGTACACTGCTTTTTCAAGATTTCTTCAGCCAACAGTGAGTGAAGGAGCTCTTGCAATCTGCCAGCGCCAGGGCCCGGGGCGAACACTGAATCGTTCCCACGCACCGAGCATGGGTCTGCACCGCCTTCCGAGCTCCCAATGCACCATGCCCCTGGTGAAAATCTGCTTGTTCGGCCAAGCAGCTCACTATCTATCTTGTCCAAGACTGGATCATCCCTTGCAAACTTTCGAGCAAACGGTGCATTGCTATTGACCATTTTATTGAAGTCCTTCATTGTTAGAGAGAGTGGATGCTGCTTTGGAGGATTGTCCCAAGCAATGTAATGGAGGTCATGGCTAACTGCAGTGTGACGAAAGTCTTCGTTGTTGCAGATTACTGTGTGAAAGTAGCCTTCTGGCGATGAAAGAAAGTTTGTGTAGTACATTAAGATGGTTCGTGGGAGGTTATCCCATCCCCATATGCAGTACTCGACGAATGAACGAGTTAGCATAACCCATGCCGAACCTACAGATAGGGATCAATGCACAGATGTTAACATAAGAAACTGGATTCTTCAATCTAAGAGTTGAGACCATAAAACCTTTTTTTTTAACCGAGAAATTGAAGCTTCGCTCCATTATACCTAAGATAACCACATCCGTCCCTAGGCCAAGCACTGATGTCTGTAAATTAATGTCATTCATGAGTTTCGAACCCGGGACCTTGAGAGGAGCATACCTACAAGGCTACAAAACTCAAGCCTTCAACTACCGGGCCACCACATGGGGACGACCAGAAAAAACATTTCAAAAAGCTCAACGCTACTTAAGAGAAGGAAGTCGTCCGAACAAAAATCTCTTTTTATATCTGTCAGTGTTCAGGTCAAGTTATGCGCACCTCGACTATTCTCATGAGTTATCCATCTGACCTTAGTCCTTACTACACCTAGTTGTCACGGCAACTAGTAAGAAATTAATTCATAGGTAAGTGGCTAGCATGAATTGATCCTACAACCTCTAAGCACTTCATGATTTAACTTATCTGACCACCAAGTCAATCCATGATTGATAGTTGGGACTCTAAATAGACCTTGAAAGTTCCTTCCTTCTTAAACGCGTACACAAAGAAGACTTTCACTAGATAAGCAAACCAAATCCTTAAAATGATAATTGTTACAAAAGAGAAGAGCTCAAAATTCATGCTTGAATGATTTTCGGGAACCCAGCTGATCCATTAAGTATCAAGTTTTGTTTAATGACATGACATAACTACTTAGTTCAACTTAAGTTTTCAACAAACCAAAGAATTATCTTCCAAGTATGGAAAAAGAAAACACTGTTGCAGTACATAAGGGAACAAATGCACCAACATTCAAATCAGTATAAAAAGGAAATCAAATACGTACTGACCTGTAAACAACTTGAAGGATGTTGGAAGCGAGCGCCGTTGAGTTGTCCAAGCTAGTTCCGACTTTTTGGATAAGTAGAGACCTGGATCAACAATGATCGGTTTCGCACGATGACTCCTGAAACGATCGATAGAATATCAATATCATAACATGAAAATTCTTATGACTACTAGATCAGTACAAAACTTCAATGCATTAACATATTTACTTACAACTTCCACCCCGCGATCTGTGAATGCTCGATGAAATTGAAATTTCTGGTCAAGTTGGAGAACACATGAAGCAAATCTGCACAATTGAAGTCAATTCAATCCATTGGAAACACATTCAATAGGGACTTGATGATATGCACTTATCATAAAACTAGAACACTAACCATCTTGTGTCATCAATGGATAATCAGAAGCACTCAAATTTATAAACCAGTCCCAATCCCGACTCTCCCTCAACAAAATCGATATCGCTTGAAGCGTACAAGCAATCATCGTAGGACCTTTATAAGTAACTAAATTGGACTGAGCCATTACGCGCACATTATCCACCTCATTGAATGTCGAATCAGCCTTCACAAGATTCGTAAGCTCCAATCGTTCACGAGGTGGAGCCTCGAGATCCATATGTAGAACATATTGATTTCTAGGGTGATATACAGCCTGCAAAGTCCTCATCATTCTACGGCTATCGCCCTTTGTACCCGAAATCAGATAGGCCAATCTAGGAGGTTCAATTTTCAGATCATCGCTAGATTCTTTCAATGAACTTTTCAATTCAGGCTCAACAAAAAAGCCAATTGAATCCTCATCTTTTGAAAAAGAGATAGAATCAAATGGAAATTTCTCATCACTTTGTGAAGGAATAAACAGCCCAAAAGTGGATGTTAGAAGCAGAGTAACTGAAATTAGCAAACTGGCAAAGAATGGTACAATCCATTTTCTATCACTAAACATCCTTAACGAATGAGAATTTAAATTCTTCCTCATCCATGGCGGATTTAAAAACCCTTTACGCCCAATCATTCCCGATAAACCACAGTTTGAAAACCCTACAAAATTACTACTTCGAAGAACACTCAGTTAAGAACACCGACATAAAATTGCCCAGAATCCCCACTGGGTTTATGTAATCAGAAGAAGAAAAACTGAAATTCATTCAAACTACATTCTAATATTGCTAAGAAACAACAAGAACAAGCTCAAAAGTGAAACCCATTACACAAAAACAGCGATCTAGCTACAAACTAAGTAAATGCAATGAAATCAAAACGCCCAACTAATTAAAAACAAAAAACAGCTAGATTTCTACAATAACGGAAACACCCCAGATCTAAATCAATTGAAGTAAAACTAGAGAGCGACTTATCAAAGCTCATAAGAGAAGATGAAAAAGAAACCTAGTTGAAGAGAAGCCAGAAACAGGGAAGAACAGAGGGAATCGAAACTGGGTTTATTTAAGGAATGAATCAGACGCAGCAACAAGGAAAGGAGAATTTTGCAGAGTTGAAGAAATCAAATTGAGGGTAAAGAAACCGGAGGGGGAAGAATTTTGGGTTGATTTTGGTTTTGCTTCAAATGTTGGCAATAAAATAAAATGGAAAAAAAGAAGGAAATTTTGATTTTTTTTTTTTTTTTTTTTTGTTGGCAATACTCATCATATTACTTGTTTTTATATTTCTTCTACTTCCCCACTTTCGTATTAAGCGCGTTCCGTTCACGCACTAATAAACATATCTGTAAATTTTAATTATTTAAATAGATTTATTTTATGAGTGTTTTGTTTAGGGTTAAAACCAATTTATATACATCACCACTCTTTGTAAGAAATATAATTGTGAAATCTTACCGTGTTTTTTTAAGTATAAATTGAGGAGGGGGACAACAAACCTACGTAGAAGATGATACAAAGTGATTCAAATTGCAATTGATTGGATGCTAATACATTACCAATGTCAGCTAAGTTATGATCGTGTCTGTCCTTTTAAGTAATATAATTACGTAATCTTATAATATTTAGATATTAAACCAACCGAGAAAAAGAGTTACATTTGTTCGTTAAATTATGATCTTCGATAGAAATAAAAGAAAAAACAAAAAATCAACAAAACAAAACAAAATAAATCAGATTTTTAGAATAAAATTAAATCATTTGATTTGATATATTAAAAAATAAACATATTTGTTATATTTCGATTCTTGATATGTAGAACATGAAACAAGAGTATTATAAAAAACTTATTCAAGTCGTTTTTAGTTAGTAAAATAAAAATACTTAAAATAAAATTGAAAGCATGATAAAAATTCTATAGGTGTGTTTGGGGCACCAGGTTGGTTATAATAGACGGTGAATTATAACAAATTGTGAGTTACGATAAACGGTGGATTATTATAAACAGTATTTGGGGTGCAGGTTATTATAATAGTAGTTATAATAAATGGTGTTTGGGTGCATTTTATTATAAAAGAAAGTTATGATTTTTTTATATATATAATTATTTTTAAATAGTAGATTTTTTTAAAAAAATTTATAAAAAAATACAATTGTTTAACAAAGTATTTTAATTAAACTTTTAATAATATCTGACCTAATGAAAATAAATTTAACATTTTTATTTTTATTAGTTGGATTTTTCATAATTGACATATATTATATTGATATAAATATGGACTAAAAAACAAATATTAGTATAGTTTTAAAATGAGAATATTGATTAAATATATATATATTTTTTTTTTTTGTATTTAAGGAAATTGAAATATTGAAAGCCGATCACGCGCTGGATAATTTGGTTTGGGGTCCAAAAACTAAATTTTTTTAAGCCACCGAAAGGTTCAGATGCACTGAAAAAACACAAACATTAATTCAAATATTTTATTTATTTATTTATTTATTTTGTCTTTAAATAGATATTTAGACATGTCGGCGGCAATTTTATCATTTTTTCTTTCTTTTTTTCAAAATTAAATATTTGAATTGGAGACCTTTCATTAATCATTGACCTCCGAAATAACAGCAATGTCCTAATTTTTAATATAATTGTTTCAAATTTTGTGTTGGATTGAAATTATGTTTTTTATTTTTTTTTAATGTTTTGTTCTAAAAAAAAAAAAAACCCTTTTGTTTTAGTTTAATTCATGAATAACTACATCTTATTCATTTTTAAAGAAAAAAAAAAAACTACATCTTACTAATTTTGTTACTTTGATTAAAATTAAAGTCATGTTTAGATTCTAAAATTATAGTATATAGTATTCAAAATTATTAAAAATTTTAAATGTTCAGTCAACCTTTCAAGTTACGTAATTTGGACTTGAGTTAGCCCAACCAAGATTTTTCTCGTTAAAGTCCAACAAGAAGATGTGGTTGGGCTTTGGCCCATTTATATTCTCGTTCTCCTTATCAGTTATTAGAGATTCGTACCAATATTTGAGGAGTGCCACGTGATATATACACATATATCAATTACTATAAATAATTTGTATGTTTTATTATTTTATAGTACGTAAGCTTGTAAGACTCGAATCACAGATTCCATAATTTTTAACAAATATGTGTACCATATACTATTCTATCATTTAAGAGGAAGAAAAGAGATTGGCTAGGTGGTTCTAGATTGTAGTGAGGGCTAGCCCAAATTGATTGGCAGAAGGTCTATTGTTGATTCAGTCAGTGAAAATGTTGGAAGGCTTAGCTTTAAGGGAAGACATGAGGTTTTTTAGTAGGATTAATTCTACTTTTTTGCCTCCAATTCTGGTAGAGTTCAATGCTCAAGGCGTGAACAATGGCTCATTATATATTTCAAAATTTATTTCTATTGTGATTGATATTAAACATTTTATGGCTTGTTTATGTGCTGACATCTGTTAGCCAAGAACGTGTATTTTGATTTTTACTAGGCGAATTTTTTTAATTGCGAAGAATGAGTCTTTTTTTGGAACGGAATCTCCCCGACATTAACTCTGCTCTGGAGATTATTCATTTTTTAGTTAATAGTTTGAATGTTGATCTCGAAAAAAAAAAAAAAAAAAAAACTTTATGAAGTGTTTGGGTAGAGACATGAAAATGAATATAGGAGAGTAATTTTCTTACCATGCTTGACTTACATAATTTATAATTTCATTTCTATAATAAATTTTTATTAGTCTTCAAATTTCTTTATTTGATTACTTTTTTTTTTTTCTTCTTCTTCTTATATTGTCATTTTATTCTTCTTATAATTATTATCTTCATTTTAAACATAAATTATAAAAAAAAAAAAAAAAAAAATTCATTCAAACACTAATAATAATTCCAAAAAACCTCATAAGTGTTTGGAGAAGAACATGAAAATGAATATTGGAGGTAATATTTTTTACCCATGCTTGACTCACATAAATTATAAAAATCATTTCTTTATAAACATTTTTTATCTTTTATATAATTACTTTTCATATGTTAACTTTCCTTCTTTAACTAATCACTTACCCTTTTTTATCTTTACTATTTTATTCTAATAATAATTATTGTCTTTTTTCTAAAATCAAATAATAGTTGTTTTTTATTCAAAGATAGATTATCATTCCTTTTATATTTTCATCTTCTTAATTTTTATTATCTCCCTAATCATTCTCATTTTATTTGTTTTTTTTTTAATATTTGGATCTAATTGATCCATTTGATTTGGTGCTTAAATGTGATGATAAAAAATGTTTATGTTCAATTCCTTGTTAAATGGATATATAAAAATCTACTCTTTTTTGCCACATCTCTTTCCCAACATTGATTTCAATTTCACCAAATTTGTTCAAGTGAGGAGAAAGTTAATAAGTGAAATAGTTTTTGGTTAATTGAATTGGAATACCACGGTGGTAGATAATGACAACAACTTGTTCTCTATTTTTGTCGAAAAAATCTTGATACTAGTGTATTTATTTCCATATTTACTGGGTTAGAGATCTCCGTTCGCAAAATCGAGACTGGATCTGTGTTCACGAAGAGAATTAGAGCTTTGCAACGAGATAAGACACTCGTTGTTTCTGTCGCCGTCTGCCATGTGTCGCTGCCAACACCATCAAGCTTCAAGCACTAATTCTGATTGAAATCTATCACCAAATTGATTGAAGGTTATATATCAACTAAGCTAGTGATTAAAGATATCAATGAACTACTCATAGAAGACTACCAGTGAACTAATTGAAGACTATCATCACACTGATAGAAAATGATAGTGATAGACTAAAGACAAAAAGGATAAAAATAAGATTGATAGACGCTGAAACATTATAGTATTTTTACCTAGACAGAACCACTTTTGTGTTATACATGTAATTAATTAAAAAATGTACATAGTATTGATTTTTTTTTTTTTTTTTTTTTTGCTATACATGAAAAATAAGGTTGGATTACTCAAAACAGATAAGGTTGGATGAGTTTAGATTGGTTCAAAGAGCAAAATTTATCAACTTCTCAAAAAGTATCTCGTGCATGCTTCTTATTATTTGTATAGATAATAATGCATCATAGACTAATGAGTGAGAAATGATTAATCAATATGCCTCATTTATTATCCACTTAAGTAGAGTGAGAAATAGCTTATAATGATACTATCAATGGTTTGAGTCATGTTAATGTGTTAGATTTGTTGTACCATACACAACTTGTACTAACAAAAAAAAAAAAATTCATTCGATCAAATTCAACTCTCTTTCTTCTCTCCAATGTCATATCATGCAATAAGGTCATAACCATAACCATACTTTTCGCACACTTCATTCATTGCTTTCCATGAGCACAAGCTCTCATTTCTTCACCCGAATTCAACCATCCCAGCACCAACTCTTTAATTTTCTCCCCTCTTCTTTCCACTAATGGCCTCCCTAATATACGCCAATCGAGATTCTTTCCATTTCCGTTAAAACCCCACGACTTTTTTTGGGGCATTTCTTTGTTTTCTTCGAATTTTCTCCGAAATCGAATCTGGGTTCTATCTGGATTTCTGATTTACAGAGTTAATCCAACATTTGAGAGGAAGATGGCTAATGGGGTCGATGAAAATGGGTTGGTGTTGTTTTCTAGCGAGGATTTGAGTCAGATGAGTGGCGTTAAGTGTGGTGGGGATTTTGTTGAGGTTACTTGTGGTTGTACTAGTCATCGATTTGGCGATTCTGTTGGGAGGTTGAGGATTTTTGTTAATGGTGAACTTCAAATCACTTGTGAATGCACTCCTGGTTGTCATGAAGGTTTTTTTTTTTTTTT
This sequence comes from Cyclanthera cordifolia, assembly GCA_037832605.1. Taxonomy (NCBI): domain Eukaryota; kingdom Viridiplantae; phylum Streptophyta; class Magnoliopsida; order Cucurbitales; family Cucurbitaceae; genus Cyclanthera; species Cyclanthera cordifolia. Next base: position 2,892,272 of record JBBMEG010000001.1, on the reverse strand, counting down.
TTTTTTCTTGTTCTTAATTTATCTCTAATGTTCATTGACATATGTTGATGGGTTTGATTTAGATGACTTTTTTAATCGATTCTTATGGGTTTTTGTGATGAGATTCTAATTATGTTTATTTGTTCTTGTTAGTTCTGTTTTCATTTTATTTATTTATGATTTGGCTTTTGGTGGGTCTGTTCTTGTGTTTGTCTTTTCATGGATTGGAAAAAGGAGGTTGATGTTAATGGCTGTCGTTTTTCTGTCGCTTCGTTCATTGGGGTTCTGGATAGGGTTAGGGTCTTATTCAAGAGGATAAGAGAGTTTAGCATTGCAAGTGGGTTATTTATTTTCTTGGTGTTCGTTTTTTTTGAATCGAGAATTCCGAGCTTCCCTGTCAATGGCACATGCCTAGGCGGCCAAGCTGGGATAAATATTTATGTTTAAACACTTTTAAGTAATCTCAAACCAAGGACGTGTAATAGAACATATCTTAAAAGTTGGTGGCCCAAACAACTAGAACCTCCCTCGGTAACATTTTCTTGGTATAAGGTTGCCCAAACAACTAGAACGTCCCTCGGTAACATTTTCTTGGTATAAGGTTGGGCCGTGTTTGGGGGTAACGGTCTACCATTTCACGTAACTTTTTCTGATGTTTCACATAACCCATGTCTCCATTTCACGTAATCTTTGTAGTTTTTCTTGATCCACTCTTCTTATCATAATCATGTTATAATAACTTGCAGTGAGAATACATTTTAAATAGAGTAAAACTCTCTCCTACACATTAACCCTACATTTTTGGCTATGTGGCACATTAGGTGCCACACAAATTTAGCTTAAAAACAAAATATTAAAAAGTTGTTAAATTTGTGTGGTACTTGATGTACCACACAGCTAAAATGTAGGGCTCTCCACATGAATGTGTAGGAGAATTTATTCTTTTAAATAACATATCAACCCATGCCTCAAACATGAGCAGATCATGTGTATGTTGTTTGTATGAAGGAATCAACATTTTTTTTTTTACAGTCAACTGCATGGAATATGTATGTTTTCTTTAATCAATCTATAAACATTGATGGGAGTCATGGGACAGTTGATGAGGATCTTCAGATTAGAACGTGTTTGTTTATGACCAAAATGATGTAGTTCCTAGTGGTTATCTTTAAATCAAATATAAAATAATGGATATGCTGGTTCCAAAGGGGTGGTGTTGTAGATGAAGACTTGATATTTAAAGGCGTGCTCTTCTCAAGGTCTCAAATTTGAGATTCATTTGTGACATTAATTTGTTAACACTTTCCGTGTCTTCAGGGACGTGATTATGAGAGAAATGATTCTTGGTAGCCAAAACACCAAAAATTATCTCCATTCCCATTTTTTCCTTTTATTCTTGGTGGTCCAAATACGCCCTAGTTGTCCATGTCTGAAATTTTACTTTTTCAACTTGTCTTGGCACAACAATGCATGCCACTTAAGAAAATAAGAACTTTTGTTCTCGTTAAATGTTAATGACTGTGTTTTCTGTTAGTTGACTACTTGAACTGGCACACTCAGGGAAAACAAGTCCTTGAAATAGCTCATATAATAATGTGGGTGTAGAGACAACAAATATTAGAGTATAGAACGCAAAACATAAGCTTATCGAGATTCGAAATACGTATTTCGTTGGATTGTTATGGGATTTTGGTATGCTAGTTGTCAATCTTCATTTGATAGATGGATCAGCTAGTGAAATTTGGTAGCTTGTGCTCCATTATTTGTCTCTCTCATGTAGGAATTATTATGAAAGTTCATAGCTTTGATTTGTTACTTTATCAGTGTTAAGCCAGTACTTCAACTATTTTTACTGGACAAACCACCTGATATTACACTTTTAGATGTCAAAAAAACTTATATGAAATTATTTCCTAGATAGGTTAGATTTTATTTTAAGGAAATTTGACTATTCAATATCAATCAGATTGTTTCTGGACGAGTTCGCCTAAAACAGCATTTAAGTGTGTTCGTGACTAAGAGATTATGAGTTCAAATCTTCCACTTCAAGTGTCGCTAAACTCAAATATGAGTTTAAAAGTGCAGATTTTTCTAAGTTGATCACTCTGCGTTGTGTTGTTGTGAATAGTTCATTGTTCATGCTGATGACGCAATATTTGAGAGATGATTTGTCTTAGTATTACCGTTGTGTTTTTTTTACTTGATATTGGTTTCATCCTTGTTCGTCATTTCTGATTTGAATCATAAATTGATAACTAGACAAGTTGTCTCCTGCTGCATTCGAGAAGCATTCAGGACGAGAAACTGCCCGAAAATGGAAGAACAATGTTTGGGTCATAGTGGATGGAGATAAGGTTCCATTGTATAAGACTGTTCTCCTCAAGTACTACAACCAGGCACTGAAAAACAGCAATGGAAGATACCAAAACGGACGAGTCTTTCACCGTGATGAGTTTGTTCGATGTAATACGTGCAACAAGGAGCGTAGATTTCGGGTAAGAACGAAAGAGGAATGCCGAATACACCATGACGCTTTGGCAGATAGTAACTGGACTTGTGCTGATCTACCATACGACAAGTACGTATCAACTTTGAGATTGCATTATGCTCGCACGAGTACGTCTAGGCATCGGTTTTGCCTATTAGCTGGTCTTAAAACACAATCATCTCACTTGTGATTCTAATTAAACTTTAACCAAAGCAAAACTATTCATTGTTCCTTTTTGTGTTGCAGAATAACTTGCGACACCGATGAAGAACGATCGAGTCGGAGGGTTTATAGGGGATGCAGCCGTTCGCCAACGTGCAAGGGCTGCACTTCCTGCGTCTGTTTCGGTTGTGATATCTGTCGTTTTTCAGATTGCAGCTGCCAGACTTGCATCGACTTCACAACGAACGCTATAGCTTGATTCTGCAGAACAATTCTTCTGCTCTGATTAATCTCATTTCAAATTCTTTATATGATGCTCATTTCATTTCATACAACATTTAAAGGAAAACCAAGAAGTGAAATTTGAGGTTAAATTCAGCCATTGTTATTGTCTTTGCTGACCATTATAGCACTTTTAGAGAAGAATATGCAAACTAATATGATATTCACTGTCTGTTTTGTTTCATATTAATATGCCACATTTCTTAATAGGAAAAAGTGAGGGATGTATGGGACAAGTTGAATGACAATTATTATTGATCATAGAAGAATAATTCTCTTTTCTCATGTTTCACCACCAACGATCATTATTCCATAATCAATATTCATTTTAGTCTCTATTCATTGCTTCTATTATGGCTTTCCATTCTCCCTATAATTTTTTTTTTATACTCATTATTCATTGTCTCTATAACTGTATTTATTTTTTCTTCATTTTTCTTCCTTTCCCTTTATTTTTCATCATAACCAAACATGCCCATTTGTAAGTTAGTACGTGTGTATTTCAAACAACTTGATCTTGTATATAGTAAGGGATGGTGCATATTTAAACTTTATACATTCGAGTGTGTTTGGGAAAAGAAGAAAGAACATAATGAAAATTAGGGAGAGAATAGAAAAGAGAATGATTATTTGTGTTTGTGGTGAAGGGAATGATATAAAATAATGAGTATGATGTGAGTAAAAAATAATTAAGAGAAGAATAAAAAGTTGTTAAGAGAAGAATGAAAGTAGTTAGGAAGAGAATGAAAATATGATTTTGGAGAAACGCGATTATAGTGTGGGATGATTCGCGATTAAGGGAAGAATGATAGTTGGTGATCCAAACACCGAAAATCATCCCGATTCTCATCCTCCCGAATTCATATGATGGTCCAAACACACCCATAAAGAAACATACTGAATTTGCATAAAAATAAAATAAAATAAAAGGATCTGAGAATGAAATTGCAGAACAGAGGTGGAAATATTGAATGAAGTGGTTGGCAAGCAAAAGAGGGTATTTTTGAAGCAAAACAAAAGGCAGTGCATAAATATAAGCTTGTTCTTCTCTGGTAAAAAAACAAAACTTCACCATAAATGAGGCCATCAAGCTGCTTACAAATGGTAGCTGTAGGTTTGGTATCTTGGAAAAGGGAATTATCCTCTATGATGATAAAAGCTTTTAATAACATTTTCCATGAAGTCATTGACTTCAAAAAAAAAAAAAAAAAAATATATATATATATATATATATATATATTTGTTGGTGTGTGACAAGGGTTAATACAAAGGATCGATGGGATCTGAGTGTTGAACTGGATTATTATCGAATAATGAAACAAGCGCGTCACTGATCCTTTTGGTTAACACGATTTAAATCTGATTTGCTTTCATTTTATATTTTAGGTAGATAGATATTGTGAATTAAGTTAATAACCTCTTAATTTTTTTTTTTTAAGATGTTTGTTTAGAGCTTTCATGAAACTATTAATAATCACTCTTTTAATAACTTAATTCAAACGAGTTATTATTTTAATTTATAACCACGCTCAAAATAATCTCTTAATTTTAACCACTCTTGCAACTATTCATCCAAACACTCTTATTTTTAGGTAGAGAGATTCTCTCGACTATTAGGTGATATTGTTTGTTTTTTGGTAGAACAAAAGTTGATAAACAATCACTCTTCGAGAACTTGCTTGTATTTGGGGGTAAACAATCATTTTTAACCACTTATCACCTTTTATATTAAACTTTTCATTAAATTTCATATCAAACTTATCATTCCATCACAGTTAAGGAGAAAAGTCTATACTTTGTGCAACAAATTTTTCTTTAAATATCATTTAGTTTATAGAAAAAATTAAACGTGTGGATTTAACAAGATTCTTCTGGACTTAACAACATTGTTAAGGATATTATTGACTTGATTCCTCGATTTCAAGGGATTTCGTTTTCTTTTTGTAAGCGAGATTGTAACCGAGTTGCTGATTTGTTGGCTAAACCGTTGGTGGTACCTAGCTCTTTTTCGATGTGTTTTTTAGACTCTTTGTAATCAGGAGGACGTTGTTAGACTCTTTTAATACTCATCTCTAAATCAACAATTAATTACTCCGACAACCAAAGAGTAGCGAACTCACAAGTCGAGTCGATTCGGGTCTATTCGAGATATGATTAGGCCAATCTTCACACATGCCCAAGATCATTAAATTAATAGGTCAGCTGAATTAAAGTTTTTTTTTTTTTTTTCAAAGAACTTGGCATTGATTTGTTATTCCTATGGTCAATTGATAGCAACAGAGATTCATCTGGGGTAAATGTAATTGATCCAACAGAAGGAATTTGGTCAGTAAAAAGGTAATCTTTTGGAGTAATTATTCAATTTATGAACCTACCAAATTTACCCAAAAATTCAATGTAGAAAGTTAATCTCTTTCTGAATTTTACATTAATATGAATATTATCTTTTATATTAATACTAATATTTTCTTTTTTTTTTCTTTTTTTTTTTTTTGGACATACATTAAATGTTCAATTTTTTTTTTATTCCATTTTCATCTCAATATTCATTGAGAGCTTAGGCAAAATATTGAATATGACTGTCACTTTTTTAGTCATTAATTAATTCACAAAATTTAAACTTTCTTTTCATGCATTCAATATAGTAAAATTATATTATAGTCTTTTCAAATAACTTTAGGTTATATTATAATAGTTGAATACATAATTGTGTTTTTATATTAATGTTACAATCATTTATATTATAATAATCTTTAATTACTTTACAATAATTTGCACCTTAAATACAAATTAATCCTCACCTCTATTACAATACCTTGTTATTATAATAATTTATCATTTTCTGTCCTTTTTAATCATTTTTTATAATTCAATCTAGTTCAATATCACGATCGAGAATTCAATTCTGAAAATCGGTATTTAACTTTTATTTATTTGAGAATAGTACTTTCGTGTTCTTCTTCCAAATTTATACTAAAAAATACCATGTGAATACCGCTCTAAAAAAAGTTAAAAAATAATAATAATAATAAAAGTAATGAATTTATAACATGGATATGTTATAATGATATTAGAGAATTTAACTCTTTTTAAATTAAGGAAAGGATTACATTATGTAATATTTCAATTATACACTTTTTGAGTCTTTTTTTTTTTTTTTTGTTAGTTTATTTTTATAAATTAATTATATTAGAGGAGTAGTTGATGCTTTTTTTTTTTTTTTAATACTAAAAAAATGTCTTTTTATTATTATTATATATATGTGAGAGGTCTGTATTTAAATATCTCCATCCTTAATAGTGTGTGTATATATATATTAAAAAAAAAAGATTGGGACTAAAATAAAAGTAGAAAAATGAAAAGAAAATAGAACAGAAATGAAATTAAAACTAAGAAATGTAAAAAATAATAATAATAAAATAAAAAAAAGATAGAATTTTTAGCGATAGGATCTGATAATAGCGCCACAAAAAGTGCAAATAATAGCCCTCCAAGATCTCCAATAAAAAGGGACGTAACAGAATCTAGTGGCGGTTTTCATGTCGGCCACGCTTGCTCCGCCGCCGCACCGGGAACAGAATCCGGCCGCCGGTTTGCTCCGCCGCACCTGACGGGTCTGATCAACGAGAAAGCAAAAGCAAACCATTTTTTAATTTCTTTTTTTTATATATATATATATATATATATATTTTGAGAGTGGTATAGTTTCTAAGAGAGAGAAAGAGAGAGAGAGAAATGAGAGTTTGAAGAGGAAGTTAAAGGTTGAGTCTTTATATAAAAGAAAGATTTTGAACCTCAACCACTAGCAATGGTCAACAATATTGGTTGCAAAATTACAATTATGGTCATGGGTATTTTGGTCATCATTCAATTGTGCACTTTTAATTTTTAATTTTTAACTTTTAATTTTGTCACTATAACTTAGGAGGAAAGAAAACCCGACAAAACCATGTAATGGATGTCTGGATTGAATAATATTAGATCATTCAGTTTGATATTTTAAAATTTTAAATATATTAATTCGATTTATATTTGATATTTAGATTATTTATGGAAGAAGAAATATATAAATGTAAAATATGAAATATGAAATAAAAGTAGGATAAATATTGTGATATTTATGAAAATATTATTTTTTTTTTTGTTAGTAAAACAAAAATCCTTAAAATCAAATTGAAAAATAAATTAAATACAATAAAAATAAAATCAAAATCGAATTGAACAAATTAAAAACAAAATCAATAATTTTGTCCTTCGACATCAATTTGGATCCAATTATTGAAAAACATAAGATATTTGTTTGGTTGTCGGTTTGACATAAAGCCGAACCAAAATCACTCCTAGTATAGCATAAAATTTTTTATTTATGATATAAACTACTTATACATATTTTGACTTTTTTCAAGAAACAATTATTTTTATATTTATAAGGTAAATTATAAGTTAAGTTCCTATAATTTGAAAAAAAGTGTTAAATTTTAGTCTATGTGTGGTGAAAGTTTATAATTTAATTCTTGTGGGAGAAAATTTAGAATTTAGTTCTTATTATTTTAAAAACTATAATTTAGTTCAGTATGGTGTGATAAAATCTAGAATATAGCTTCACGGATGAGTGTATTTTCGTGATCAACTCATCCTAAACTTTCTCATGAATGAATCATCTACCAACTGCACTCTCAATGTAGTTTCTTAAATATTCATACAACAAACAAGAATGTACAACGCATAAAAACATAACTACTAACTACTTCCAAGTCGAGGTAAAAATGTACACATCACCCAACATTCCAAATTCTGAGCTCCTAGAACCTACCTATGATCACTCGCTAAAAAATGAGTATCATTCGAAAATTAAAAAAAAAAAGAAAAAGAAACGTTGTCGTTTCCTTTAATAACAAAAATCGCACTATTTAACTATGAGTCAACATTAACTACATCGCTTTGTTCATAATGATCAAAAAAACGTCGTTCGAATTTGGTCAATGTTTAATATTCTTTAACATTTATTCTCTTTAAGATCTTACAACTTCGATCAACATCATCATCTTTAGAGAATTCATGAACACTCCTAACCTAACAAATAAACGGCAAGCGAGCTAATTTTTAAGTGGATTTGTTCAATGCTAATAATCTATAAATTTCAAAGATTGAGACTACATTGTAACTTTCTTAAGTAAACTGAGATAAGAGTGCTTCGTTTTCAATCGTAATTAGAAGTTAAAAAAAAAACGAAAAATATGAAAATATTTTAAAATGACTACACTATAATTTAAAATAATAATAATAATAACTAAATTTATTTTTTTTAGTACAGATTAAGAGAAGGGTACAATACCGATTTCCAGTATTCAAACTCAATTTAACAAGAAAAGAAAAACGTGTGAAAGGACGAAAAAGCTCATGAAAATTAGTTAAGTCACACGAAATGAGGTTTGCATTAATGGGAGGATGCGTGTCATGTTCTGAATAACAATACAGTTGGAGGGTAAATGTTGGAATAAAATTATGGCCGTACAGTTGGAAGAGAAAATATTGTAGTTTTAAATTAATTTAAAAAAAAAAATAGTATTAATTAATTATGGGCGCTCGTGGGTGGCGGCTTCTGATTGGTCAACATCTTATGTTTATTGTCAATGGCCAATTTCACTATTTACACTAATTTTAGATATACTTCCCTCAAATATAAATTATATATTTTTTATTACATACATATCTATTTTTCCACTGTATTTTAACTATCTTTAATGACTAAATAATTATTAAAAAAGGGTTTATAGTACCACTAATCATTTTTTGAGTATAAACCTTCATTATTTATTATTATTATTATTATTATAGCACTCAAAAAAAAAAAAAAAAACTAAATTACTTATCATATGTTGATGGCGAATCAATTCATAATTATTTAAATCAATTCTCTTCACTATCATATAGTATTTGAAAAAAAAAAATCTTTTTTAAATCATTATTAAAAAAAAAATGAGGCCTACTATTTTTATTACTTTGATATTTACATTTTATTAAAAATCAAACTAAATTTTGAATATAAACAAAATAGTTTATAAATATTTGTTTTAGTTTGTAAAATTTAGTTAGAATTTACCTATATTTTTACTTAAAAGATGAAATAAAAGGTAGAGATTTTGAGTAATTACAAAATTAAAATTTAAATGATTATTAACGGGACTATTTTTAAATTTCATTCTTATAGTTATTATTTATATATTTTTTTAAATGAATATTATAATGTTTAATATAACAACTTATTTGTAGATAAAATGGTTAATTTAAAATGATGAGAATATTCAACAAGGAAATTTAAAATCTAATCAAATCTAGAAAATAATTATAAATATAGTCATTTTCAAAAAAATTAGCAACTCTATTGTATTAATCAGTATTATCACGTATTACAGTATTAGTTATTATATATTCAAATATTTTTAAAATTTAACTAGATCTATAATTATTTTGTGAGAATATACATTATTATATATATATATATATATTTTTTTTTTAATTAATCGACAATTAGAATACAGAATTAAACTCATAACATTTTGATTATTAAGTGATATGTGATGTTACTAAGATTTTGCTACTCTTAGGTTGAGCATAACTTAATGGTTAAGATATTAATTTAGTTCTTTTTCTTTTTGTTGGCATGTGAAATGGTCCTCTCCACATTTAAGGGATAAATTATTTATCATACTTTATACTGCCCAATAATATAATTATTAATACTTTATTTAATAACTATTTGATATTATTTTTCTTTTGCAAGCGAGATTGTTATTGTATTGCTAATTTGTTGGCTAAATCTGTTGTGGTGTCTAGCTCTTTTTATGTTTGTTTGTTAGACTCTTTGTGGCTTGTGGTCAACTAGTTGTTGGCTGGCGGGATGCTTACCAGTGGAGTGCTTGCTTTAGTGTTGTTAAAGCTTTCTGGCTTTAGTGTTGATCTTCCTTGATTTAATGAAATTTTTTCTTCAAAAAAAAAAAAAACTATTTGATATACTTTTTAAAATTTTTGAAATTTAAATTTTCATTACTTTAGGTCTACACATTAATGTTTTCAAAAAACAAAAGCTACCACGATAACTTATAAATACTTGTTTTTATTTATAAATTTTTATTACGATTTACATATTTTGGTAAGGAAATAAAAAAAAATTGAGTAAATAAAAAAAAAAATAGAAATAAAAATAAAATGAAAAAGGTATCAAGGAAGCATAAATCATTAATTAACCAACTATTTATAGGTCTATGGTGTAAGAAGTAGTTGTAGAGATGTATTTAAGAGATATATATATCAATATTATGTACTATATATTAGCTTTATGTGTTAAAAATATTAACTTATTATTATTAATCATTAATGTAATAAAAATATTATGGAAAGTCAAGCAATAAATTTATAGAAATATTTTCAATTTTGGCAACATTAAAATAGTAACCTAAATTAATGGAAATTGAAAAGTCAAACAACCCAATAAATAATTTTTCAAGAATTTCAAAACCATTTTTATATATGTATTCTGTATCTAAACACCTTAGGTCACCGACCTCCATTGATTGATATCAACCATATGTTTGAAAATGATTTTAAAACATGCTTTTTAATTATTCAAATTTAATTTTATTATGGTATGCTACTTGTTTTTAAGTGAAAAAAAAAAAAAAAATTTAAAGGATTTTCATCAAAAAAAAAAAAAAAAAAAAAAAAAATATATATATATATTTATGGATGTCAATACTATATAGAAAAAGTCAAATTTAATAAAAGCTTATTCAAATATACCAAAATTTGGGATCATAGATTACACTTACACATTCGAGATGTTCTCGGGGCGGGACAGGAAATTTTAATCTCTTAGCAATTTTTCAGAGAACAGGGGCCTGTTATCTCCTAAGATGGGTTTTCACGAGAATTATTTTCCATTCATACTTTCTCAATCTTAATCCGTTTACATAATTTTTTTTAATAGTTAAATAAATGTTTATTAGTTTGAATTATATAAATAATTAGGTTGGAAAAGTATAAATAATTTCTATAACTTAATAAATAAATAATAAATGTAAATTATAAATTTGGTTTTTATAGTTTAAAAACATAGATTTTAGTTTCCTATGTTTTGGAGAAATTTAATATTTAATCCATATGATTTGAAAAATTAGAATTTAGTTTCTAAAGTTAAATAAAATCTTTAAAATAGTCTATGTCGTTTATAATGGTTGGTGAATAAAATACGTAAGAGTTAATTATTTATGTGTTTATTGATGAGAGTGTGAGATATGTAATTGATTGGATTAAAAAAAAAACGTATTATTTATACATCAAAAGTTACATTTACATACTTAAATTCGCCTACGATTTACTAATAATATGAACTAATTTTTAGGTTTTACCAAACTATGTAGACTAAATTTTATTTTTTTAAATCATAAGATCTAAATTATATATTTCTCTAAAATATAAACATCAAACTTTATATTTCTCCCAATTATGAAAATTAAAGTCGTAAAAACTAAATTTTAAGCTTAAACAATCCTTACTTGCACATGTACCAAAAAGAAAATAATAATAATAATAAAAAAAAAGTGAACAAACAAAATATTTAGGCTTAATAAAACCCCTAGAATTAAAACAAGGGTTCTTTATATCCATAGCCATATGGAGAAACCCATTTACATTCCTGCCAAAAAAGTAATTTAATTGCAACCAT
>JBBMEG010000001.1:2832787-2880536 GCA_037832605.1 Cyclanthera cordifolia | reverse complement strand
ATCTTTGCAATTAAGATCAATTTGGGATAAAAATGTAATAATTATTTCCTACTTGAATATCCATGTTAAATTCCCTTAAAACAAATGAACTAAAAATAAGTAACTTCTACGTATTTTATTCATCAGTAATTATGAATGACAAACTATATTTTGTTCAAACCATTCTTATTTTTCAAATCATATGAATTAAATTGTACATTTATTCGAATCATAAAAATTAAAAATTTATGATCATAAAAATTAAATTGGAGCTTTAATTTAATCTGGTTTTAAAGTTTATTTTGTTCATCGTGGCTGGTTTTGAAGAGTAAAATGTAGGAGACTAGTGCAATGGCATCTTGAACTGCGAAAACCAAATTTGAAACCAAAGCCATTCGTCTTTTTCTCTAATGAGACTCATCTTCAAACGCCATTACACTAATTTCACCTCTCAAAATCTCAAAATTTCAACAAACCCATCAACAAAAGAGTTTCAAATTCTCCAGTTTTGCAGATCGGAGCAACTTCACGATGCCCTACACATTCTAAACTCCTTCGATTCAATCAATTCCATCGCCAACAAGCCAATTCTCTACGCTTCTCTCTTGCAAACCTCCACCAAGGTTTCTTCCTTCCGCCATGGCCGTCAAATTCACGCCCATGTCGTCAAATCCGGCCTCGAGACCGACAGGTTTGTTGGGAATAGCTTACTTTCTCTTTACTTTAAATTGGGTTCTGATTATCGCCTTACTCGAAGAGTATTTGATGGTCTTTTTGTCAAGGATGTGGTTTCGTGGACTTCGATGATTACAAGCTATGTTAAAGAAGGTAAATCTGGAAATGCGATTGAATTGTTTTGGGATATGTTGGGTTTGGGGATTGAGCCTAATGGGTTTACTTTATCTTCTGTGATTAAGGCTTGTTCTGAAATTGGGGATTTGGTACTTGGTAGATGCTTTCATGGGCTTGTTGTAAGACATGGTTTTGATTCAAATCATGTAATTGTGAGCTCTTTGATTGATATGTACGGGAGAAACTATTCGTCTAGTGACGCACGCCAACTGTTCGACGAATTGCCTGAACCGGATTCGATATGTTGGACGACGGTTATTTCGGCGTTTACGAGGAATGATTTGTATGAGGATGCATTGGGGTTCTTTTATTTGATGTTAAGAACTTATAGTTTGGCACCTGATGGTTTTACATTTGGGACTGTTTTGACTGCTTGTGGTAATTTGGGGAGGTTGAGGCAAGGCGAACAGGTTCATGCTAAGGTGATTGCTCATGGACTTGGTGGGAATGTGGTGGTTGAGAGTAGTCTGGTGGATATGTATGGAAAATGTGGAGCCGTCGGGAAGTCTCGACGTGTTTTCGATAGGATGTCGAAGAGGAATTCGGTTTCGTGGTCTGCATTGCTTGGAGTGTATTGCCAAAATGGGGCTTACGAAAAGGTTATAGATATTTTCAGGGAAATGGAGGAGGTTGACCTCTACTGCTTCGGGACGGTTCTTCGTGCATGTGCTGCATTGGCGGCTGTTACTCAAGGAAAGGAGGTTCACTGTCAGTATGTAAGAAGGGGTGGATGGAGGGATGTCATCGTGGAATCAGCTCTAGTCGACTTGTATTCGAAATGTGGTTGTATTGATTTTGCATACAGAATCTTTCAGCAGATGCCAGCAAGAAACTTGATCACGTGGAATTCAATGATTTGTGGGTTCGCTCAGAACGGAAGTGGTGGAATCGCGATTCAGATATTTGAAGAGATGACCAAGGAAGGGAGCAAGCCTGATTACATCAGTTTTATTGGTGTTCTTTTTGCTTGTAGTCATACAGGTTTGGTCGATCAAGGGCGACATTATTTTGCTCTAATGACCGACGATTACAGAATTAAACCAGGAATCGAGCATTATAATTGCATGGTCGATCTTCTTGGCCGTGCTGGGCTGCTAGAAGAAGCTGAAAATTTGATAGAAAACGCGGACTGTAGAAACGATTCGTCTCTCTGGCAGGTTCTTTTAGGAGCTTGCACTACATGTACAAACTCTGCTACTGCAGAACGCATAGCTAAGAAAATGATGGACCTTGAGCCTCAACACCATTTAAGCTATGTTCTCCTGGCTAATGTTTACAGAGCCGTAGGTCGATGGGACGACGCGTTAAAAATTAGAAAGTTGATGAAAAACCGACAGGTGAAGAAGATGCCCGGTCAGAGCTGGATGTAGAGTGGCAAAACATGAAGGTTGGTTATCAGCCTCATATCGAACCTGAAACTAGGGCTGGTGATGGCTTCGCATTGGCTATCAGAATATCGGGTCAGCTATTACGTTTGAAGAACAACAGCCATGAAAAGGCACTGGGGAGGTTTTCGTTTTAGGTTTTTATTTGAGAGTGTTATAGAGTTATTAGAAATGAGTTTTTATTATCACACTATAAAAATCTCATCCAAACGAGTTATTGTAAACAAATTTTTTTTTTTTTCACTCCACAATTTTGCAAAGTAGAGAATCCAAGAAGCTGGTTGAAAAGGCTAATTTAGACAGCATTGATGGGAGATAAATGAGAGTTGGCGAATATATTATATGACTTGGCGGACATGAACATCTTGAAATTGAGTGTTTTATTTTGATTTTTCTCATTTTCACATATGGAAAAAAACTGACTTATTTTACACCTCTCTGTATCTAGAGCAATAAATTGGTGTGAAATAATATTGTACATCTATTTGACCTAAATTTTAGCTATAAAATGATATTTTGGGTAGGTTACTTCTTTTTTTCCTCTCATTTTAATAATAATAAAAAAGTTAGAATATCATTGTTGTCTATCAAATTTTAATGTTTGTTTCATTTTGATTTTTGAATTTTTAAATGTTTAATTTTAATAATTGGACTTTAAATTAAATTTGATCATTATTAAAAAAATTTAAGTTTTATTTAAAAATTAACTATGGCTATAAATTTAAGAAATATGTTTACTTATTTTTTAATTTATATTAAAATCATTAGCAATGTTGAGCCAATTTAAAAAGCATCAATTTCAAATTTATTATAGGGATGAATTTTTTTTTTTTTTTTTTAATTCTAAGACTAAAATGAAAAAATTATGAAAAACCATTTACTAAAATTCAATATTAGAAAGTTCATGATAAAAAATGAACAAACTTAAAAATATAAAGACTAAAATTGAACTTTTGAAAATTTATTAACAAAAATAGAACAATTGTTACCTATGAAATTTTAACCTAAAACAAACAAACTGTATTTGGTCATTGTTTTTTTTTTTTTTTTGTTCTCTCTCTTTTATTAAATAACAAATAGAAATATGTAATTGTATTAATTTTATTATTTATTTTTTTTTTTGTTCTCTAAATAGCAAATCGAAATATGTTTAGTGATTATTTCGTTGTTTTCCAAAATATTGATTAAACAAAAATTAAACACTAAATGAAATTCATTTTTATAGTTAAATATCTAAATTGACGTTTTTTTAAAGATATTGTGCATTTTATGCGTCACAAAATGATAAAGTAGTATAATATTTTTTTTAAAAATAAAGCTTTTATCAGCTTTTAACAGTATAGTGTTATTAGCATTCAGGAGCTCATTTTCATCAACTGCTATCAGAAAAAGTATCTAAAAGCAATGGTTCAGGATAATATATTCTTCAATTACGTTAAACTATCAATCAACTCAAAAACAATTTGTGATGCTAACTAGAGTTCGATTCAACTAACAAAGCATATAACCGATAACCAAAAAGTTATGAGTTTGAATTCCACACTCTCGAGGACTAAAAAGACTCATCGGTGGAACGCAACCCAATAATATCTGTACAACGGTAATTGTGCAAATGGAGCTTCAAGAGAGAGTAAAGGAAAATGGATCAAGTAAACTTGTCGTGTAAAAAACTTGTCATGCTTACTAAATTCTGAGTTTTTTTATACAATTTTTAAACAATAAGTACAAACATAACATGATAAGAAATCTCACTATATAAAAATTGTTGATGTAAAATGAGGGTGATCATGTAACTAAAAGTGTTTGTCTTTGGCCAACAAGAGCAAACTTCTAGCAACATCTAGAATAACCTAGTAACTATCATGTTACAGGTTCAATTCTCAATTCCTAATGTTGTTGTTTAAAAAAAATGTGTTTGTTTTCTGTTAAAAAAAGAAAAAAGTGATCAAAACAATGAATTTTCTTACACTTCAGGTGGGTGTGATGGAGTTGGTCTTGCAAACCAGTTTGGATGTTCATATCAAAAAGTTGCCCTCAGGGTTCCCATGGCGGCTTCGCGTTTCATTTCTGCAGCTTTACCACTACCTCGAAAATACATGTAAACTTGCTGCAAAATTGGATGCATAAAAGTTTATTTGTTCTTTCAGTGGGAATCAAAACAAAATGAAAGCATATGAAGAAGATGTTACATTTCCTTTTTAGGGATACAAACCTGGATAACCCATATGCTGACTAGTGATTCAATGCAGAAGAATGCAAAACCAATTAAGTAGAATATCTGTGAGAAGTGTCATTACTCATTAAGCTGCAGTCTTCAAACAAATCTTTTTTTTTTTGTAGGAAACAAAATAATTTATTCATGAAGTAAAATGTTACATAGTACCCATCTCCATACTAAAAACATTTGTTTACAAACTCAAGGATAGAATGAGAATGATTACGAGGGAATGAGAATATGAGAGAAAATAATTGACGAAGAGAATAATTATCTGTATTTAGAGTGAAGAGAATGATTCTAGAGAAATTCCTTAACTGTGAAGAACCATTATCTGTGTTTGGAGTACAGAGAATAATTATGAAGAAACAAAATAGTGACTCTGAGTATACAAAGAATAAAAAATAGTTATAGAAAGAATCAAAAGTGATTATGGTGAGAATGTGCAGAGATTATGGGAAAAATGCATATAAATTACGGGAGGAATGATGGATTGTGGCCCAAACATGAGTATGAGAATTATTCTCCTATAATCATTCTCATTCTTCTTGCTCTGAATAAGGCCTATACTCATCGGAATAAAACTGACATGGTTACTTCGGTAAAATAAAACCAAGCCATTTACTACTAGCATACAAACATTTAACATAGGATTTAAAACTTGCAAATCATTTTCGCCAAGTCGGAACTCGAGAAAGAAAATGGTTAAAATTTAGAACATCTAGATTAGTTGATCTCACAAAATATGTGGTATGTTAAATATAGCATTCCAAAATATACACAACGACATGCGAACTCGATTAGAATTTACTTACCCCGACCAAAGCGTTAGTACTCAACAAATCTATAGCAGGTAATATCCCTCTGAAAAAGAACACCAAACAACGTCAACTTTCTCTCAAGAAAAAGTAAGAGAACATATTGGCTATTCAACAAGTATAACCCTATATTTTCATACAAAACTTACGTAAGAGATTTCCCCTTAAATATAATGGGAGGAGCAACTGCAGAAAAGACGCAGAAGCCAATATGAATCTGGAACAAACCAAAACACATTTTCAAAGTTGGAACGGTAACTTTATGTATGTATATGAGAAGTTGGAACAGTGACTTGAAAGCAAAGTTGTGAGGTTACCGAGTAAACTAGGAAAAACCACCCAAACTTCAGAGCACTATCCGTCCTGTATATGTTAATAATCTAAGTTGTCATAAACGTAGCCATAATGGATAAGCCAACCTAACCAACATTATAGAATACTGAAATTCAAGAGCTAGATTTCTCTGAGTCACACAAGTTGTGAATCAATTTACCAGTTCTGCAACACTAAAATTTGTGTTCATAGTTTACACGCGACACAAGCATACCCATAACGGAAAAAAAAAGTCTCCATATTGAAGAGTGAAGACCTTAATTATGTAGTGAAACCTTATGGATTTATGAAAATGAATGATTCGCAGATATAATGAAGTTAAAAATAAAAATAAAACACTTACAGTTATCGACATGACTTACAAATAATAGTAACTTATTTTAGATAATAGGACCTCCAAGCTGACTATACTTATTGGATTTAACTTCGTGTATTTGGAGAAAATATTACCAAGTTTGAAATGAGTGTGTGAGTGTGTTCCTGAGAGTTGAGACTTCTTCAAGAACTTTTTGGGATTCTCCTCTTCCTATTTTTTAATGTATTTCTTTGTCCATTTATTAGATATAAAAAGCCTTTTTCTGTTCTAAGAGTGTTGAGGATCTTTCTCTCTAGAAAAACAATATGATATCACTTTAGTACATATCTTAGATATCTTCCCTCAGTTATCGTTATCATATAATATACGTTCTTTCTTGCAGCTTCCTCAACTCTTATAAGAGAATAATACTGTCTCCAATGATTAAATCCCAGGAAGTACAATTAACATTTTGAGCTGGGATTTGGGGCATTCTTCTCTCAAGGTAGCGAAAGAAAAGATGCAATTCCACTAATTTGTACCTTGTAGCACGATAGAGAGGACGATACCACCCAACGTATGCTCCAGGTACACCTGATATGAAGTAGATAATAGCAAGAAACCATATTGTTGGACCTACATGAGTAATAAATATGAGTAACAAACCACAGAAAACATATTTTTAAAGGACTGTGGGAATATAAATGGGTATCAACTTACCTTCACCATTGATCCAAGCAGTTGTAACTGCTACAACGTTCCAAAAAAGGCAGGCAACCAAGCCTAGGCAATAAATAAAATCAATACAATGTACAAAAAATAAAATTTGATAATAAGAAAATATCATGGTTCAGGAGATACTCTTGTTAAGCTGATAGACCTTGATGACCTAGAACTAGTTAACATGTCCTCAGAAACCTCAACTATAAATGCATCCACGTGAAGGAAGAAAAGGACACTCGAATAGAATAAACCATGTAAAAAACCAAAAACTAGGAAGTAGTTTGATAAATAACATGACATCGCCATGATTAAGGTTTTCTTTTCTATTTAATCTTCAACTTTTAACATTACTATCATATTAATAAAATTAGCCGAAGTATCATGATAAAACGAACAATCAAATAGCATTTGGTCTCTCATACAAGAATGCAATTTCATGACTCGGCATCACGTCCACTCACCCAACAATGTTGTGAAGGCAACATACTGAATGTTTTGTAGATGGATCGGTATTTCATTTGTGATATCATGATGAATAAGAGGAAAAAATGGTGGCCAATTTTTGTCCTCTAAAATAATTCCAGCTGCCAAAATTAATTGAAAAGTCTTCAGTTAAGAGAAGGAAGAATTATGAATCGCTTGTTTTCTAACGCAACCAAACAATTATACATACCCCTTGAAATGGCATCCTCTCTCCGTTTCAAATCCTGAGCATTAACAAAGGGCAGATTCATTTAAAAAGAAATATTTCTTTAAGCACAAGGGACCAGCTAACTCATATTTAGCCATACAACGACAAAACGCTATATTCTTGAAACAAATAACAGGATGTGAATCAATGGCCAATATTTATTTTGCAACTCATATTTCTTATAGAATAATAATAATAATCACTCTTTAAGTCGCCAATTACAACAAGCCATAATTTCAATGCACTATTCCCATAAATTATGTCATTGGGATGTAAGCTTTTACGATGCATATACCACAAGTCTATGCGATTACCTGCTCCCTCTTCTTTAATTCAGCTTCTTTAGCTTGAAGCTCCTTCTCCTTAGCTTTCAAATCCTAGAAATTCAAAGGAAAAGTAAAGAAATTGATTACATTTCCCCTAACAATGTTCCAAACAAGAAAAACCAAAAAAGAAGGAAACATTTGAAAGAACGCATTCCACCTTTGCACTATCAAGAGGAATGTCAATTGTTGCACCACGATCGTAAGTTTCAGGGGGAAGAGGTGAGAGCCTCGAGTTTTTAGATGGAACATTTCCAACTCCAGGATTCTAGTAATAAGAAAAACAGTAAAATGTGGAGGAAGAAGAACATTGGTTGTAAATTGTAATATGATTATCATACAAAAATTGGGTAAAAAAGTCCAAAAATGAACAAAGTCAGCAACATTGGACTACAACATCAGTATTGAAAAGCTCTACGCGAGATCATAGAATTAAAACTTACTATCTCCTTTAAAAAGAGAAAAAGGAGGAAGTCTTTCATTTATAAATCTAAATCATTATTCGACTGTGATTATTTAATCAAATAAGAAAGATGACAAAATAAACTCAACTCACTTATCTTTTTCGTAACTAGAAATTTGACCTTCACCCCACTACATACTCGGACACCTGCACCCGTTTCAAAATTCAAAGCCAGGAGACAACAAAAGATTTTTTTATTTATTTTCGTTTGTGGATATCCAACATGGGACCTCCGAGTCAACCAACAACACAGCTCTTGGGAACATTAATTCGATCACATTGACGTCTCCTGAATCTCATTCGGAGATAACAAATAACAAATCGCAGCAGTTCTCACACCCCTTATTTTCAATAACAATCACAATTACGCTACGTCTAATCATCAGAAAATAGAGGAACATGCACGGAAAATCTCAGACGAACAAGGCAAAAACCCAACAAACCCCATTGAGAGTTTTATTTTCTAATCATCCATTTATCAATTAAAAATCAACAAACAAAGGAAGTGAAAAACCACGCGCAGATCTGAGACTCCATTTCACGAAAGAAAAAAAACCAAAAACAACTCGAAATGTACAACAAACATTTGAGAAATGAAAATGCTCATCACGCAGATCACCAAAGCACAAATATCAAAAAACCAGATACTCAAACCTCAAACGCAAAATGTAACATAAAGCGGAGGAAAATAACTCACAGCAAAGGGATTGACATCTTCGTCGAAAGGATTGGAATCGTACCGACTCATTAGGAAGATCTACACAAATTGTCTGAATGTAAAATCAAGAAAACAAAAAATTCATGAACAAATGGATTGAAATAAAAGCTTTCTTACAGAAATGTAGATTCAGGAAGAAGGCAACACAGAATGAATCTCGAAATTTTCTCTTCTTCTTCTTTTTTTTTGGATTGGTTTTGGATTTTTGGCTTTCGGTGTGTTTTTGGTTTCTGTTTGTTATCCAACAAAAACTGAAGCGAAAAAAGTTGGCGCGTGAAAAAAGACTTATAAATATAATGTTAATTAAAAAAAAAAAAATTTAAACCCACTAATCTCATTGATTAGTGGTTTGGTGGATCCCACACCTCAAATATTTTTTATTATTATTATTATTATTTATTTTTATTTTTTTTTGAGTATGAATGTCTTTAATGGTAATTAGCTACAATTACAAACAAATTACATTAGAAGATAAGTTGGTAATGTAATTTAATCATGTTCACGGGAGTCCTATTCTTGAGTTAGTGAGATGGACGTTAGATTACTCTTCGAAGTCTTTCAAAAAATCTTTATATCAACGAGATGATAGGTAGCAGTTCCTTCTTGGTGGAGTCTACACACTCCCTTTCGATTAGGAACATGAAGCGAAATCTTGGTTTTACTAATATTCTCGATCTTGTTGTTGGTATATGAAAGATCATGCTCCAAGATGTGGAGACGGATCAATGTATGATCGTGTAGAATGTGAGCTATGATTGTACGTTGTTATGGATGTTTAATGAAAGTGCACTTTACCACGGTCACGGTTCGATCCTATCATTACTAATCATTACTTATAAATAATAATTGATCAAAACATTCAAAAAAATTTGAGTGTCACAATTTTGGTGGGTAAGAACATAATTCAACTATTCAACTATCATGAATTTAAAATTTTAAAATCCCAAATGTAGTTGAGATAACAAAATATATTCAAAAAATACATTCCATTTACAATGAACATATGACATTATAATAAAATTTTCATTTTTTACACTAATTGAAGGGGGAAGAAGGTATGCATTTTATGAACATAAATAATCAAATAATTATCAAATAGAATTCACAATCCACTTTAAATTAATATTCATTTTCTCTCACCTCACATATTATCTAAGATAAAAATGGTTCAATTGTTTATTAGTCAATGCCACACGACAAAAAGAGTAGAATTACAATGACCGTCAATACAACAGGTCAAAAAGAGTAAAGCACAGTAATGTCTCGTAAGATTTAGTAACTAAGAGGTTATGAATTCCACCTTCTATTGTTGTTGAATTTTAAAAAAATGATCAATAACAACACAACATTTCTCGATTTCAAAAAATAAAAACATAACATTATTTTATCGACTCGAGGCCAAAGGATCAGATCTTCATCCCTATATTTGTTATAATAATAATAAAAAGAAACTGCATGAACATATCTGAGAACTTGCCTGCACGTTGTAATTCACCAATAAAACATATCTGACAATATATATTTTTTCCATTATTAAGAATTATAATACTACTAAACAATGGAAATGTGACACCAACAATGGGTTAGCATATATATCTTCAGAATACTATCTACTTTAATAAACAATGAAATGATTACAAATAATTGACCTCAAGAATTGGAGCTCTGTTGCTACAAAAGTGTTCTCTAAGACAAAACCAGAAGGAAGACGACAAATCGCTCGTGAGTTCGGAATACTCGAGCATGCTACTCCCGGAATTTGCTCGAAGATCTCCGCATTGTCGTCTATTGAGAAACATGGTAGGTCTTTCTAGCATTCATTTTACTACTTAGTTGAATGGATTGGCTAACTCTAATCACAAACCATATCACCCTTCACTTGAACCACTTCCATGTGGTTCTCTCCTTATCATGTTGAGCAAGTCCTGAACAACCGTCGACATTGGTGGCCTGAATTCAGGTTCCGACTGCAAAATGTGACGAAGGTGTTGAATCATGTTAAATCACAAATGAACCTAAGTTAATAGATTCGGATGAATTTTTATATATTCGGTCCTTATGGTTTGGAGAAAGTCGCAATTTAATCCCTATGATTTTAAGACTTATGGTTTGGAGAAAGTCGCAACATGTAGGTAGACTTATGTGTAAGTGACTTTTGTTTTTTGTCTGACCAGTCACTTAGCTCACAGTATGATTATTGACACGTGAATGAACTTCCACATATTACATAGACTATTTTCAAGTTTTATCAAATCAAGAAGTCAAAATTCTAGATTTTAAAATCACGGTACTAAATTGTAACTTTCTCCCAACTACCAGAACTAAATTCTAACTTTCTGTAAAAGGCCAAATTATAATTTATCCTCAACTTAATTATATCAACCAATAGAAAGTTTGGTGAGGGTGATCGATTAGAGGAGGATGGAAGAATTATCGACATAATCCAACGCTTCCAAGTTAGAGCATGAAGCTATTATAACGGCAAAATACTTTTGTTTTTGGCATATCAAGGAGTAATTGAAAATCTCTATCAGCACCATCAAGTACAATATTTCCTACATCAACATCACGAATCTGCTCACCTGAACACATTTGGATATGATATCGGCAAAGTACGACAAGGATTTGGTGGGGTATTGACCATTGAGTGCAGGATCAACCATGTTTGCCAATGCCTCTATATCGTGAAGCTGCGGAATCGCCCATCTGACGAGAAATTGCTCACCTCGGGCCCTTGTTCTACCCAAAACCATTGAAAGACAATGACTACACTAGTAAAGACCCAATAATAATCAATATAATTTCTTTTCAACTACTTACCTGTCATAAGACATCCGGCCAGTTAAAAGTTCCAGCATAACCACACCGAAGCTGTAAACATCACTCTCAAGTGTATAAACTCCTGATTCGAATTCTGGCGCTCCATAACCGTATGCTGTTAGAAGCTGGCCTGATAGCTGGGAAGTAGGAAAAATGGTGTCAAATGCAATAGAGAAAATAGTTTAAGCTTTCACCCCCACAAAGTGAATTTTAGACTGTGAAGTATTGAAGAACTAGAAAGAGTCGTGCACGTTTACTATTGGCATTACAAACAAAGTTAAGGGGGAAGATCTTGGGTTTCATTGATATGAGACCTTTTAGATGATGAAAAAAACAAAAGCATCAAGGATTGTGTCCAAATTGAACAATATTATATTAATGAGGAGATTTGTGGATGTGCCTTATCCCTGACAAGTGGTATCAGACCTAGACTCTTGCCTTAGAAATATGGGTGAAAGCTTCTGATGTAGACCAAAGAAGGCGAGCCTCATATGGCTCAGGTGTAATTTGTTCGAGGGAAGGATCCCAATGTAGAACAAAGAAGGCAAGTCTCTAAGGGTTCGAGCGTACTATGTTTGAAAAGAGAATCCTCCTTGACAAAGCTCGTGCCCAAATTGAACACTATCATATCAATGAGGATATTTGTGAATGTGTGTTGTGCCTGACAAGTGGTATCAAACCTAGATTCTTTCCTTAGAAAAATGGGTGAAAGCTCCCCGTGTAGACCAAAGAAGGCATGCCTTGTATGGCTTAGGTGATCAAGGGGAGGATCCCAAGTGTAGAACAAAGAAGGCAAGTCTTGAAGGGTTTGAGTTTACTTTGCTCGAAGGGAGGATCGTTGGCATTGCGAAGGGAAAGGTCGTGGGTTAAAAAGAATGGATAACATCTCCAATGATGTGAGGCCTTTTGGGTGATGAAAAAAAAAATCATAAGGGATTATGCCCAAAGTGAACAATTCATATCAATGTGGAGATATGTAGATGGTTGTTGTTCCTAACATTTACAACATTTTTTTTCATCTTTTGCAGCTCGAGCCAACATCAAAGAAATAAGAAAAAGACAGTCGATTATACACAATAATCAACAGGATGGGCAATGCATTCCTCTTTAGTCAAATAGCAATGCACTATTTTACTGATTCAAAAAGTAGCCAGTCGAATTATAGTACTATGAATCGAATTATAGTATTATCTATCAAGCAAGGTAAATCACCGAGTTATTATTGCCAAGAATCTCAGTCCTATATAAGATATCAAAGCAGACTTCAAACAGAAACTTCAGCTTCCATTACCATACTTGCAGTCACAAATAGGATTGAGGTTACGGCTTACCTGGCTAACAGCTCCTGTTGTTATTAATGGAGCCAGACCACAATCTGAAAGGCGCACTGAAAGATCATCATCAAGGAGTACATTGGCAGACTTAAAATTCCTATGAATAACAGGTGGCTGGCAGACTTCGTGCAGATACCTTTAAACAATAGACAACCACACGAATACGGAATTACACACAAATGATTACCTGAATTTCTCAGTAGGGAGAGAAGCAAGGAAGCGGCAAAGCTCAAAATGGCATAAAAATAGTTATATGAATACTACTTACTCCAAGGCTCTTGCAGCCCCAAGAACCATTCTAATGCGGGCATTCCAAGAAAGTTTCTTTCTGAACTCCTCGTCCGAGTGCAGTGCATCTTGCAACGTTCCACAACTACAATACTCATAGATAAGAAGCCTTTCACCATGCTCTGCACAGTAACCACAGAGCTCGACCACATTAGCATGTCGGATTCTATCGATATTGTTCACTAAATCAAGAAATTCATCATCCTTTTGCTGACTGAATGCTCTTTTATCCAGCTTCTTGACGGCCAGTAGCTTCAAATTCATTATAATGATAAAAAAAGGGGTAGATGTGAGGTCAATAAAAACTCTAACAACATAAAAATGCATATCAATTAGAAAAAAATGATGATCGAATGGTTTGATACATTGGGAGCAGTAAAATAGCTGTCACAATAACCTTGCACATCCATTATATAAAGAGACAATTCCTTTGTTCCCACAACCCTTACTCTTTATCTTATTTTTTTAGAACTCTCTATGATTGACTTTTTTTGGGGTATTTGGGAATAAATGTGTGCTGATTCTTCTCGGAAGTCTATTGTACAACTTCTTTCAATTGTATAATGTGAAAATATCTTAATCAGTACTCGAGAAAGCAGAGTGGACTTCGTTTAGCAAACATTATGTGCATATCGAGAAGGAAAGCAAACGAAACAATTGGAATATTTGCACAATTTACTGCACGAGATTATTAACCAGCTACCTAGGTGTTCAAATCAAATCAAAGTAATGATACTAGACGCTTCTTCACATTCTAGTCAAACTCGAACTAAATTTTATCCGGTCGAGGTTAATATAACTGCAACTCGCACCAAATCTAGACTCTACATGCTAACCACATGATAGAATGGTAATACGCACATATAACAATCAGTAATAATAATAGACACAGGAAGATAAAACACAAATGCTGATATCAGTTAACTTACCTTCCCACTGGGGAGTTGTGCCCTATAAACATTCCCCAGCATTCCTTCTCCTATACGATTCTCTTGCGAAAAGCTGTTTGTATATTGCTGAAGCGACGCAATGGTGAAAGATTTTGCAAAAGTTGAGGTAATTCTAGGTTTGGTGGGAGGCTTTGAGGTAGGAACTACGGCAGGAACAGTGAGCACGGCAGTTACCTCTTCAACATGAGGTGGTGGTGGAGGAGGTGGTGGTGGGGGAGGGGGAGGCATTAGATAGACATCGAGTGCACTCACTTCTACTTCATGATGGTCCTTCTTTGGAATAGCACTCATTTTTGGCATGTTACTCTCTTTCTCTTCATGAGCTTTTGGAACCTTCTGAGCATCTGTTTGAGTTTCCTGCTTTGGCCTCACAACTGCTTCTTTTGGAACTGTTGATGATATCTTCACAATTCAGTACATAATTGAGAATAAGTATTTTATAAAAATGCACTAAATAGGATCTCTTAACCTTTAGGTATCTGATTAGTTGTATGGTGGACGGATCCTTCATTTCCAGCACTCTCTCTATCACCCCTATAAGGTCGCTTCGAAATACTATCAACTCTTCTCCTTCTGCACCTTAGTATAACAAGAACACATGCCAAAACCAAGATTATGATTGAAAATACAACTGCAATTGCTATCAAAACAATCCTCTTGGTGCTTTTCTTGTTTCCTCCACTGCTTGATTCCTCCGGTGCGGATGGTCCATCAGCCTGTTTTTTAGGTTTTTGTTGAGAAGATGGTGGCACTTCAGAAACCGGCGGTCCTGGTCCTGGTCCTGGCTTTGAAGGTGGTGGAGGAGATACGGAAGGAAGAGGTGCCGGAGAAACAGAAGAATTAAATGGATTCCCATCCTTTCTGTGTCAAAGATGGTGATGCCAAAATGAGATCAAGTAATTCACTCAAAAACTTCAATGTAACAGATCAGTGAAATACATGACAAAACCCACACAGTTCTTATTATTGGGCAGTGAATGAAAATGTGTTGGTTGATATAATTAAAGGTTTGGGTTTTTATTGATTGTTTAACATAATTCAACATAGTATCAAAGTAGGAGGTCTTGAGTTTGAGTCGGTGCCAAGTCATTTCCTCCTCAATCAAAATTGAATTCCACTTGTAGAATATTTCTCAAATTTCTAAGTCGTTGGTGGTTTAACCTAATTGAACAAAATGTCTTTTAAATGATCGAAAAAATCTTTTACAAAATACACTAATAATTGGATAGAATACTTGCCAAAGCGAACATGGCTCAGCAAAGATTAGAGATGCTAATGTTGTAACCTCAAAAAAATTGTATGGAATACTTCACCATATATGATTGTTGCTTAACTGAATAAATACTCTATCATGTTCTTCCCATATGATGAAGTGGCCTACTTATTAATATTAAGCAAAAAAATTCAGGGCAACCGTGTCAATTAACAAGATTTATTCTACCAATGGAACTCTTTTCTATTAGTCGAAGCAATAAGTACACAATTAGGTTTATGTTTAAAATAGTCTAGGTATAACATGCAATAAGAGAGAAATAGCATCTCCTCCCTCTCACCTAAAATTGGGGATGTTCAGCAAATTCTCAGGTATGGGTCCAGAAAAAAGGTTGTTCTCTATATTCCTGCCCAAACACAAGGAAATAAACATTAGGCAGCAAGTAAAAGATAGCATACACCAAAGAAGTTTTGAGTTTTTCCCAAAACTAAAGATTCAGTTTTATCTGTTGGCTGTCCTCAAGGAGCAGTTTCATCAGTAGAGGCTTAGGTTCTTCAAGGTATGCTACCTTAGAGGTTCCAGCCTCCAAATTCGAAACTCACAAGTAAATCTATTTGTAAAATACTATGTTGTCTCTCATGTTTGGGTCCAGGGATGGACACGGATGCCCCAAGTATGTAGTGGGGCAAAGCTCCGATTCCCAATTATAAAAAAATGATCTGATGCTATCTAAAAAGTAAGCAAAAAATAGTAGAAACAAGTACAAGTCTTTTAGTGGAAGGTCTTGTAGTACATCAAGGGTGCCTGATAGCTGATTATTCTGCAAATGCCTGCAAACTAAAAATAATTAGTAAATGTACGAAAATATCTAGTTCACATTGAACCAGAACTATGAAATACTTACAGGGTTGTCAACGCTAATAAATTGCTAGCCGATGGAGGCAGCGGCCCACTCAAGTTGTTATTAGATAAGACCCTACAGAAATTACGTTTTCGGTCATCAAACCAAGTTCTAAAGCATAATCACGAGGAGATGAGACATACAAATTAACCAATTGAGTAATGGCTTGAAAGGAATCTGGTATTTCTCCACTTAATTTGTTATCATTCAACGACCTATAAGTTAGAAAAAGCAAAATCTCAGGCAAACATGAAATTCTAGAGCAAAGTAACAAAATAATAACACAATTAAAACAAGCTAAAATTACAAACAGAACACTGGCTCACAAGGCTGTCAATTGAATCAAAGAGGATAATGAACTTGGAATGCTGCCAGTAAACTCATTAGCTGAAAGAAAACTGGGAAAGGTAAAGATGATTAAATATTTAGCAATTCATGTACAAGGAAAATAACAAAGTATTTAGCAGTAGAGAATAGAACCATACAAGTTCTGCAAGGTAACGGGTAAACTGGACGGAATACTTCCCCCTATTTGATTGTTACTTAAATCACTGCCAGCAAACATAGGTCATATTATAAATGTCAGCAACTAAAACCGCAAGAGTGATAAATATCAGATGAATTTACATGTCATCTTTGAATGTAGATAAAAATGTTTTCTTCCTTTTTTGTTTAAAAATCAAGAATATGGACCTACTCTTTTTTTTATAACCATGAGTGTCAAGGTCAATATATGCTCACCTCGACTATTCTCACGAAACATATCCCACCTCACCCTACAACATTTAGGTGTCAAGGAAACTAATAGAAAATTAATTCTTAAGCAGGTGTCACCATGGATTAAACCCACAACCCACAACCTATAGGAAGTGTGTCCGCCTCATCCTACAATATTTGGGTGTCAAGGGAACTTTTATGTGTGTGTGTGCGCACGTGCGTGTGTATGTGGTGTGCGCGTGCATGTGCATGTGTGGTGTATGTGTGTGTGCGTGCAAGCACGCGCGTGTAAAGAAGCAGCAGCAAAATTTGATCAAATTGCAATCATTGGCAAAGTAATTCGAGCTTTGGCAGGTCGTGGTTTCTAACATGAGAGAATAAGTCATTTAAAAAGGGGATATTTCAATCAACCAAGCAGCCAAGGATTAGATATTAAAGCTCATTGTTGATTATTACAACATGCACAATTACTTACATGGTTTGGATCGAAGAAAACATTCCCAAGTTGTCACCAAGTCCACCTCCCAAATTAGCAGCATTAACAACTCTATAATAAAAAGTTGTCAATTAACTGTGTTTTGAGAAGTACTAAATAAAACATTTGAGCAAGGAGAGGACATACATTTTAATGATGTTTGAGTCATTGCATACGACACCCTGCCATGCGTCTCCACAAGGGTCTTGCCCTGTACCCCATCCAGGAAGACTGGGGAGTCCCAGCGCGGTATGTAAGCTACTGATAGCAGCAACTACAAGAAATAATGTAGATAATCAGCCGTAGAGATCTACACTAGAATAAAGACATTAGTAGTGAAATGCACAAGACAAACATTAGAACAATATAACGGTAGGAACCATCAACAGTAGAACAAATAAAACAAAAATGATCAATCTCACTTTTCATTTAATTTTATGAAAAAACAAAGGCTTCTTTGACAAAGATGAATGTACAAAAACACAACCCAACAAGAGGAGCCAAGGCAAGATTAACTTCACAGAAAAGGATCAACCTCATTTTGAAAGTAGAATTAAAAAAATTGAGTAAATTATAAATTTGGACCTTATGATTAAAAGAAAGTTAGAGTTTAGTCTCAAGAATTTTAAAAGTATAATTTAGAATTAGTCCATATGCTTTGAAAAAACCTACAGAACAGTCTCTATTGTTCCTTCCCATAATTTACAAATGGCACTTACCTTCATTAACTTAATTTACTAGCAATTATGAAGATGTACTATTTTTTTATGTTTTTTCAAACCATAAGAACTAAATTCTAGTTGTTTTTTTTTAATTCAACAATATTTGAGGATAGAGAGATTAGAACCTGCAGTAGGTTGTACATGATACCACTAGAACTATGCTCTTGTTGGTAACTAAATTTCTAGTTTTTAAAAACCATATGGACTAAACTTTAACTTTCTTTCAACGATACAAACTAAATTCTAACTTTACTTAGATGGCAATTAAGTTAAAACCAACTTGGAAAAGTAAATTTGGATCAAGTTAAACAATAACAAGCTTCTCTCCTATAAGATGGCAGCAAGATATGGCATTGACATGATAGCAATACAAAAAAAAAACCCATGTTTGGAGCATTCACTCAGCAAAACATCAATGGCAGTGAACAAACTCAAGTAAATTTTGTAATGTGGCCAAATGATGCTACAAAATACATCAATCACACCTCAGATTCCCATTCATTCCCGGCATTTTCTTTCATATAATCAACAAATCATATAGAAAAACTACTTACAATCGCCGGGATTCGTAATTCCGAAAAGAACTTGTGCTGCACAGATAACGAATCCAATGAAAACCTGCACGAAGATCCTCAAACTGCCACTCCTCGAAGATCTCTTCCAACCCATTGATGCAAACCCCACCTCTATTTCTTGTTAATGAAAACCCCCAATCCTCATAAACATCCGCCAACCTGAAAACACAAACCGAACAAAAACAAATAAAGAACACAATAAAATCCACAGAAACCGACGGAATTCAAGCTTAACATTCCACAAAACCAAGCAAAACCCAAGTCAATAATTGAACAAACAACAGAGCCACGCCCTATCAAAGCAGTAGATACAAAGTTTAAGAACTACTACAAACGATTCAAATCTAAATCTATTAAGAAAAGTGGGTTCCATAAATGTTGATACAAACTTGCAGCGAAACTTAGCAAAATGCAGAACAAAATTGAAGCTAGAAAGCTGGTAGTACCTTTCTAAAAGCTCGAGCTATGAACTATAATGGAGATCAAGCAACCCAGATGAAAATAGAAAGGATTAAAGAAACTGGGGTTCATTGAATTAAGAAAGAGAAATAGAACACGGTACAAATTGAAATCAAATGAAAGCTCAGAATTCAATTCAAATCAATTCTGTTCAACCCAATTCAATTTAAGCTCAAATCATTGAACACCCTAAAAAACAAAGAAGCTGGAAAGATGAGTAAAAGAAAATGTAGAAAAACAGTACGGTAAAGGTTAGAATTTCTTTTGAACTTCTCTGCTTTTTCTCTCTCCTACCTGGTTTTGGTCGGTATTCTATTTCTCTCTCTAGCCCTGGAAATTTTGATAAATTAAATTTGATGTTCATCATACAAGAAAGCTAAAATTAAGTATATAAAATTACAATTATGATTTTTTTTTTTTTTTTTTTTTTTTGATTTTCTATTTATTTGGAAGCTAACCAAACAAATATATTTTTAATATTTTGAAAAATTATCCGACTACATTTTCTGTCATCCATTATTTATTTTTAGTAAATCGAAAATATATTCGACATAATTTTTTTACGTCATTGATTATTAAATTTTATGTGATCATACAACGTGGAGAGAGAAAATCAAATTCCAATAAAAAAAATTACACATATAAAAAATTTTAAAAAAATTAACAAATATAAAAATACCTGAATTACTAAATACATAAATACTTGAGTGTAAATGGTCACAAGAATAAAATAACAAAAATTATATATTTTTAAGAAATTTAAAAATAGAGAATATTCTAATTATTTTGTAATTTGTAAAGCTTGATGGATATAAAATAATGAAGAAAAATAAGTATAAATTAATGATTAATGAGATAGAAATTGATCGGTCAAACAATAGATAGGTATCTGTTCCTTTATGTTATCGACTCTTTCCATCACACCAAACATGTTTTAAAATTTACCATAAATAATAATATTAATAATAAAACTGAATATTTAATTATAAATGATTTGTTTGAAAATTTCACCACTTTTGGTCAGAAAGAGATTCATTTTCTGGTACAGCCGAGCAAAAACCAAACAATAATATTCCATTTTTCGGCTTCTCACGTGACCTTTTTTTTTTCTAATATTAAATATTATTTTAATCTATTTATTTTTATTATAAAAAAAAAAAAAAAAAAAAAACCTTTACTTTACCTCAAACTTTCATTTATATGCTTTCATAATTTTTAAAGGTTAAATTAATTCTCCGTGTTTAATTAGATTAAAATCAAACAATAAATTATATCACTATTTACCCAACCTTCAATTTATAATAAAAAAGAACAAAATTAAAACTAATTAATGGTATTAGTTTGAAATTGTTTTTTCAAAGGTTTAAAGAAATATGAAATAATTTTGAACTATAATTAAAATGTATAGACTAAATTTAGTTATTTAAATGTTACACATATATAGAAAAATAAATCCACTTACCAACTTTTCTTTAATTTATTTTAATTATAACATTTTTCTTAAAAAATAATTCTTATCAAGCATATTTTCGTTTGTTTTTTAAAAAGTCTAATTTTTTCCCGCTTTTCAGCAAACTGATTGAAAACAATAAGAGAGTTGATTGAATCTATCAGCAAACTGATTTAGTCTATCAATTCAACTACTGATTGAAGAGTATCAGCTAAAATTAAACTACTGATGGAAAGCTATCAGTTGATTGAAGCTATTGATTGAAACTATCAATTGAGCTGATTGAAACGGTTAGTTGGATTGATTAATGTGAGGACATTTTGTAAGCACAATTTTGCTCTACACACATGTGCGCGTGTGTGTGTATATATATATATATATATATATATATATATATATATATTATTTTTTATTATTTTTTTTTATTATTTTTTTTTTAGAGAATAAAGATAGAATTTAGCAAGAACTTTGTTGTAATGGGCGAAGATTGGGGAGTTTTTGTCATTTGGTATCCAGATGTGGTAAAAAAGTGGCTTTGCAAAAAGTAATTGGGTTTTTTAGCAAATAATTAATTAATTAATTAACAAAAAGGACTTCAAAAAATAAAAATAAAAAGAAATGGAGAAACTTTTTTTTTTCTTTACTTTTTATCTTTGCCCTATCCTTCACTTCCTTTGTTATGGAATCTAACTAAAGTGAAATAATATAAATTTCCCTTACTTTATTTTCTTATTTATTCATCTTGTGCTACCAAGTTTTTATTGAAATATTCAATATTAAAAAAAAAATAATTTAAAATAACATAAAATATGTCAGACATGTTATAAAATAAGTCTAAAATGTGATTAAAAATAATCACTAAAGGTGGAAGCAAAAATTATAAATTGAGCATACTTCCAATCTCTGGTTATCGAGAAAAAAAGGTCAATGATCACTTTGAACGACAACATGAACACACATCAACGAACATCGTTGACAACATAGTTCTTGATTATTTTACACTCCCACCCTTCATAATTCAAATAGTGTAGTTTTTTTAGCGACCAAAAACTAAGGAATAAAATATATAAGAGTTTTATGTAAAATTAAATGTGTTTTCTTTATACGTGTCATCTATCTCAAAATTATTAGAATCTCTATTGCTAAGAGAATATGATAAAAGTAAAGTTGAAATTATGAAAGTTTTAAAATAAGTGAAGTGTGAGGGATTATCTAAAAAAAAACTAGTTGTTTAAATAATTATAACAAAATAATAAATAAATTAGAATTTATTCCAAATTCAATTCTATACTTCAATTTTCCAAACGAAAATAAAAATGTTTTTTTTAAGTACAAGTTGGAGAGGGATACAACAAACTCGAATCACTGATCGAGTTGAGCTATGTGTAAGAGTCATAGAATATGTTGATGTGTATTGGAGGGAGACTGAAAATGGTCCAGAATGTATTGAACCCGTGACGTGATGTTGAACTATCTCACTTTCAAACAGTTAAACCAACACGTCACTTATCCTTACGGTTATAATGCTCAATTAATTTAATATCTTCGAAAAATACTTAAATTAAAAAAAAAAATCTTTAATGTATTTAGTTTCGAATTTTTGGTTATAAAAAACAAAGCTTCAATTTCGGGGTTTCTTTTGATTAAAAACATATTTAACAAAATGAAAATTTAAATCTTAGAACTGTTTTGTTCATCTCCAGACCATAGGTCACAAAATAAGCCATCTTTATCAATGTATCCATCATTTTTCTGTGGGAATAAAGCATTAATCATTTAATTTTAAAAATAAATTCCTTTTTTTTCCCCTTAATTTCCATTTGGTGGTTCATATTTGAAATTCAATAACAAGAATTGTGACTTATGACAAGTGACATTTTATTTTATTTATTTATTTTTAACTTCAATAAGTAAGGATGAAAATTCAAATGTATAAGCTATTTTCCATTAATGCACACTTCATTTTCTGTTTTAGAATATAGATTTTGAAGAAACAAGTCTCCAAAAAGTTTTACCTAGAATATAGATTGAGAAAATGGTCGATTCAACTGAGTATACGATTTGGTTCAAAAAACGGAACCGCTAGGTCGAGTCGTTGGTTTGGTTTAGGAACTGATCCACAACCTAACCTATTTTTTTTGGATCATCCTAACAACTATAGGGGTTCTTGGTGTGACACTTCGTTTTCAAGAGGGTTATTCTAGGGGTTATGAATCTATGATAGGTTTGGTTGTTACGGTTTAAAGAGAGTTATATATATATATTTTTTTTGAATTGAAAGAAAGTTAGAATTTAATCTATATGATTTTAAATACTTAAATTTAGTCTCTTTGCTTGAATAAATTGATTATGCAGTTCCTGATTTTCGAGGAGACCCGAGCAGCGTAGAGAAAGTTGCGAGGTCCGGCCTTGATGTTAGGCTGTGGGGATACACCATATCAAGTCGTGCAAACAATGGAGAAGGTGAGAGAAGCTGGAGTTGATGTGTTGACATTTGGTCATATATATATGAGACCTTCAAAGCGCCATATGCCTGTATCAGAATACATTACCCCCAAGGGGGTGTTTGTTTAAGATTTTATGGAGTGTTTATTTTAAGCGTTTAGGTAGGAGGAGTTATTAGGAGTGTTTATAAATTTTGGTTTTTATAATAGCTCGTTTGTTTGATAGTTTTAGTAGAGTGTTTAGAATTAAATACTTGTTTGTTTCATGGTTTTGGAAAAAGATTTCAATATGATTGTTTGTTTGTGTGGTAGTTTTGTTATGCCTTCCTTATCTTGCACTTCTACTATTGTAACCTGTGTTTGAATTGTTCGAGGGGGTCAATGCTTACGAATATACATTCGTGGGGTGATGCATAACCCTCTCCACCGTTAAGTAGCACATGATCAATTGTTTTCCAATGTACAGTTTCTTGCCATGCCTTGAGGGTGCAACAATGATCTGAAAATCCATTTTTTGTTTGGTTGTGGCAGGGTTTTCAATGGTTAGGTCCTCATACAAGGCAGGAGAATTCTATTATCAAATCAATGATTGAATCAGATCGGCTGCTTCTAATTCTTAGCCTACCCAACCTTGATTATTGTAACCATTTCTATTGGTCATCTGTCTCCTACAATCCCAACATAATTGACCACAATGCATTTAGTTTAACATGTTCGCACAATAGACAAGTGATCAGTTGATGGGTTTGTCCACTTACTTTATTCTTGCTATGTTGAAAATAGACTTGTATTTTTTCAGTAGTAAGGAGGCAATTACAGGCGTCACGTGAGCAGTGAAATAGCGACTGTGCGACACTTGCTCTAACCCGGCGAGCAAGTCAGCCGAACCAAAATGGCAGAGCGGGTGGCACAACAGGTGCAACCTCTATCACAGACGTCGTGAAAAGGTTTTCGAAAAAGAGAAAAAGAGAGTTTTAAAAATGCTTTTATTTTTGGAAGCTACATGACAAGATGCAATAAGGGACATATCAACTAGCTTGCATTAATCATATAATCACTTGTTAGGAAGGAAGCTTCAACAAGTCATACCCCTATAGTACATTTTGGGCCATAATTAATGTGGCACCCTTGCATATGAAAATGACGATAAGTCAAATAAAAATGAAGGAAACTATCCTAACATGCAATATTAACAAAATAGCATAAATGCATGATGAAAAGGGTGTAGAGGTTCATGCGGCATGTGCAACCGTCATGTGGCTGACCTTTATATATATTTATATTTTTATTTTTATTTAGTCAATTATTTATTAAAAAATTTTTATTTAAATAAATTCATAAATGTCACGTCATATCAAAAACAAAAAACACTTTCCATAACTCTTCATACACGAAAATTAATAACATATCTTTCTAAACATCCTACCAAAACCTTTCAAACAAACGAACTATTATTAAACACTCAAAATAACTCATCCCTGTAAACTCAAAGAACCCCCGCTTACCATTTTGCTTGTTCAGTCATCGGATTCCGATACAAAAGCAGGTGAGGTTCGATAGCTAGCGAGTGGACATAAAGGCTCAGGTAATTTTCTTCTCTAGCCCTCATCCTCAAGCAGGGATAAGGTTAGGAAAAGATATAAAGTGCTTTGTATGAGTGGCGGTAAAAATTTTTTTTTTTTTTTTTTTAAATTTTGGTAAAACATCTTTTTAGAAGAATGTCTGTTGTGATGCAGACAAAGTATCTCATATTGGTTAGAAGAGGAAAGATTGGTATATAAACGATGACAAACATTTCTATTAATATGAGGTCTTTTAGGTAAAACCAAAAGCAAAGTCATGCAGGTTATATCCAAAGGTGGAGATTCGGGTAAGGTTGTATCCTTACTGTCTAACTTAAACAATCACATGCCCCGTAATAAACACCCCATTTACCGTCGGTATCTTCTCCATTTGTACTGGGCGTAGAGCCATTTTACTGCAAAACTCAGCCACAGCCCCACTCTCTCCCCTCTCTGTTCCTGGAGTATCTCGCCCTACAGCCTTTCCTTCCCCACACAAATTCTCTACCCACAACCGTTAAATTCAAAATTTCAAATTTTATTACCCCACTCCATTAACCTACCATCTCCATTACCACATTCACCACTCCAATGGGTTGTTGCTTTAGCAGAACCTTGGACAGAGATAAGCCTCATTGTCCCGCGAAAAGCCCATTACCGGAGTCTTTCGACACCCATGTCGAAAACACTCCCCGCATCGAAACCCCGGAAGAAGAAACTGTCAAAGAAGTCCTCTCAGAGACCCCCATCACCAAGCCATGTAGTTTGCAAAAACAATCCCCAAACATTCGAGAAGATAAGTCTCCTGAGCTGAAAGTAAAATCAAGTCCAATGGAGGAAGGGATTCCTTCAGTTTCAGAGACATCTCAGGTAACAGAATGGTGCAGCAATATGAGCGAAAGTGTGTCGATGGCTACCACCATTTCCGAGCAAAGAGAAGGCGATGAAGCCTCGAGCAAACAGAGCAGAGAAATGGGTCGGAATATGAAGCCGAAGATTCGGCGAAAGCGTCCTTATTCAGGCGAACCACCGTACCGGAGGGAACAGAGAGACAAATGTGCAACAAAGAGAATTGAACATTTACCTGAGAAGAAGTCTCGTGTTACTTGCAGGTACACACAAGGAACAACAGAATCAAGAGAAGCCAGGACCAGGAAGCTGAATGGAGGGCAAGAGCAACAATCTGGAATTGTCCATGGCCGCTGCCGCTCAAGGTCACCAGCTCCTAGCACAGTTAGAGGAACAAATAAGGCGGGGAATGTGAAAAACAGCGCCATGAAAGTGGCTGAACGAGCTGGTGACCTGCAAGAGAGAGTGACCACTGAGAAAAGAGATAAAGGGAAGGTGGAGGAGAAGCCAGTAGATGGTGATGGGATTCAGCCCTCTAATGAATCCATTGATAACCCACTTGTCTCACTTGAATGTTTCATCTTTTTGTAGATTTGAAGTACAGATTAGTGTGTTGGGGTTGGTTTTGCTGTCAAATTTCTTCAAATGTGTTGCATACAAGACTTGGTTAGTTGCTTCTAGTTATTTGATTTTATGTCGTTTACTTGTGTTGAGGTTATTATATATGGTGAGTGGTAACAAGGTTGTTGGGGAGAAATTATAAGAGAAAGAATGGTAAATATATTATCAAATTCTTTAGATAGAAAAAGTAAGAGTGGTTAATACAACATTTGGATTGAGGGAGTTATGGCTCATGAGCGGTAGTAATAGAAAATTCTTGTTTGGATTCAAGGGTTATGAATAGATGAAGTAAGATTAGGTTAATTTTAAGAGTGGTTGAAATGGGATGTTTGGGTATGGTGGGAGGGAAGAGATATGCAATTCATATGGTCCTTCAAGTTGGTATCTTTCTTGGGGAAATGTGAAGGTTTTTTCTTCTTTTGTTTGTATTTGAATATGCATGGATAACAGGTTATGTATTCTCTGGTGGGGCTAACACGGCAACTTTTCTCTTTTTCTTTTTCTCTTTTTGTGTTGCATTGTGGACTGTGCTGTCCAGAGCACTCCAGACAATGGGGTCAACTAAAGTAACGCAGAGTTTAAGGACAATTTTCTTCAACATTTCTGTTCATATTTTCTCTCATTATCTATGTTCATCTTCTGTTAAAAGAGCCCTTAAAACCCAGCAAAATTCTCTTACAAATACTTGTCTTTTCAATGTGGTTGGTAGATAATTTTGGATATGGACTTTGAGTGGTTAAGATGGTTTTTGACACAGGTTTGTTTGAAGATAAATTCTTGTTTGGATAGGAGTTTGTGAGTGGTTGTGGCAAAGAACATTAGTTATGAGTGTCGTGACTGAAAGATTTTGTTTGTATTGAGAGATTATAAGTAGTTGTGTACGAAAACACTTTGAAAATAGATGGTTAACTGGTTATAGTAGAAGTGATATTGTACTTGGAGAGCTTGTGGAGGTTATTATGAAATCTAATTTGGTGTTGTTTGGAAATGTTCTATCCAAACTTGAGTCAACTTTCGAACAAACACTCTGTGCAAACACACCTTGAACGATCTATGATAAGAATGACAATTTGGAGTTTTTGGATTAAAGGAATAAAAAAAAGATGAATAATAATCTTCTTACTCATATTTGGGATATAAATATTCCCTCATAATTACTAGTCATCTCCCTCGTGATCACAAGTCATTCCCCATAAATTCATTCTCCCCATTATTACTTTTCATTTCTTGCGCTTAAAAATTCTTTGCAACTCAAACACGGGAAGTTGTTCTTCCAATTTTATAGCACAAATACTCTTCCTATTGTCGTTTCCCTCATAATCATTCAATTTACTTTGTCCAAATAACCCAACATAGTTTTCTGTGTTATGGATGCAACAGTTAGCGGCAAGAATTAAGTCAATTATTCACTTGTATTGCAACATTGATGTCAGTGAAAGAGACTTGTGATTTCATTATGAACACATAACAATCAGGGCACTAATCATGGATTACAGGAGCAGCTGACCCAGCCTTGCAACAATCATTCATTTCATACTTTCTTTTAACTTTGGTGGGGGCAGGAGAAAAGCTCAAATCAACACCATCAGGCTCTACATTTCGAAGTTTGGTCACGTTTGGGGTGGTGGGAATGGATGGAAAGGAAAGTGAAGGAATCCCTTTTCACCGTTTGACCAGCCGAGTTATGTCCCACCAATCACTAATTTACTCTTACTTTTATTCTTGTATCCTTTCCTTCCATTTCCTTTCTGCAGTAGCTAAACATGCCTTTACCGTCTTGTTAAAGTTGATGCGACGTTCGCCATGTTTTCAAACTTTCGAATTGTCAAGTTGCAAGTCAGAATGAGCTGAATTTGCAATGTGTGGGGGCTACCCTTTGTTCTGTAGTGATGTTTTTTTGTTCAGGTCAACTGATGTTGGAGCTTGATGTTCTAGAGGATGGACAGATGCTCAAGTTATGTTGATGTAGAGGCTTCAAAATTGGCTCTGGAGGACATGGAGCTGGAGCCGGATGCGCGATGTGGGTAGGAATTTCTTCGCCCGGCATCAATACCGATACTCCCCGCGAGTAAACTGTCATCTGCATGAATCAAGTAAGAAAAAAAAACCAGTTAAAAAGTTGCTTCCTTATTACTCCATATTATATTACATGAGTTCATCAAGCTACTACTATTATGGTTCTGAGATTGCTGCATGAAATCAGGAAAAATGGTGCAAAAGAAAGTCATAGTCCAGAAATTATTAAGCATGTTTGACGGACAATAAAGGTTGTTGTTATTATTATTATTATTATTTCCAATTGTTGGTGTAGAAGTTCATGCATGACAATGCTCCTGAGAGAGAAATTTTAGGGGGTGTTTGGTAGGAGTAAAAAGAAGGTTTTGATAAGATTACCTTGTTTGATATGTGAAATTAAAGTGGTTGAGAGTGAAAGTAGCAGAAAATCTTGTTAAATATAAAAAGTAAAGAGTGATCGAAAGTGGAAGTAAAAACTTGTTTGGGTTATGTCTGGGGTGGTGGGATAGGATGATAAGAGAAGGGCAGAGATCCCTTTCCATCGTCTGGTCCGTTGAGTTCTCATCCCATCAATTCTTATTTTTTTTCTTTTATCTCTTTCTTTCACTTTCCTTCCATTTTCACTTTAGCCGAACTGCCCTTAGTTTTTGAGGAATTAGGGGAGTAAATGGAAGAAAATCTTATTTACCCCTGTAGCCAAACAAGGAGAAAAAACACTTATTCAAACCAATCCCTTTCCACTCATAGGCAATACTGTAGAGCCACAGTTGATAACAATATAATATTACAAATTTGATTTGAAAGCCAAATGAATCAAAAACCTCACTCCAATAGAACATTAATGCTTGTTTGAATTTTTTTTTTCCACTTTTTCTTTTGCCTTTATTTTCCCCAATGAAGAGAAAGAAAAACCACATGATCAAACATGATGGCCATTAAAAGAAAATGTCCTTAAACAACAAAGAAAACTCATTAATAATGATAATCATTTTGATTATCAGTTCAAAATAGCTGGCCCTATGAGCAAAAAAGAGGACAACTTTTATCATACTTGGGGGGCATGATTAGTACGACGGGAAGAGATGAGAAAGGATGCATTCTCATCGTTTGACTTATCAAGTTGCATTTCATCAATCTATAATTTACTCTTACTTTCTTTTCATTTATCATTTTCTTTCTTTCTCTTCTCTTTCCTTTCCTTCCTACTCTAGCCAAACATGCTCTTGAGATGCAAGAATTAGAACACGAACTAGTGGGAACTAGATTCTAAATGATTGAGGACCTCACAAAAATTGGGCGAATCACTTAAATTTGTGTTCGATTCGCTGGTTTGGAATCCTGAGTCGTAATCAGATTACTCGAAATCCATAACTACGACGACTGATTAGCTAGAATCTTATCTTTTTGCTAGAATTCTTTTATTGAACTTGAAATCCCCGACCGAAATACACACAACCAAACGCTAGTTTGGATTTCAAATCCAACTTAACTCACACCTCCAAACAACCCAACAAAACTCTAGGGCGTGTTTGGGGGGCTAGGTTAGGGTGGGTTACACTAACCCACCCTAAATTAACGCGTAGTCCAATACACTTATTTTTTTCATTTCTCTTTTCTAATCAACTATAACTATTATATTAATTATCTTTAATTTTTTTTATATTAAACAGCAATTTTCATTCACATCACATCAACTTTTATTTTTTCTCAACCCTACACCCGAAACACATACTTACTGACACTTACCTTCCCTTCCTTTCCCGGCGTAGCTAAACGCCCCCTAACTTTATAAGTACAGTACAAGTATAACTTATAGAATGTAGGAAAGATATTGAAAATGGTGAGGGCAGAGTCTTTGAGACCCTTTATAAAAGCTAAAAAGATATTTCAAAATATGTGCAAATTACTATATTGTAATCAGAAAGGGAAACATAGCATGTCATTATGTTTTATTTTTCTTTAACTTACTACTGCACCTAAGCCTTAATGAACAGTTGAGCTATATCTTGCTTGAAATAAACAATGCATTTAATGGTGTAGGATCAAATTGTTGACTATCTTTGTTAAATCTACATGAATTCGAACCATTAGTTTGTTAAAAATTTATCGCTAAGCAGAGATGTTCATTTTTCTCGCGAGACCCATCTTGCAAGGACCTAAAACGGAGAAATTTTTTTCTATGTTTGCTAAACGGACGGGAGACGAGGAATGTATTTTCTATCTACGTTTTCCTGATCCCCGCCCCGATTTCATTTATTATTATTTTTTCTCTTTATTTTATACTAAAGATAAAAAAATATTTGTTGTAAAATTATCAATTCAAGGGAGTATTTTTCTTTAACAATAATATAGTCGTAATTCGATATATATTTTCTAAATATATGTAAACATTTAAAATTATTACTAAAAAAAAAAGTAAATTGAAAAAATTTCTTTCAGAAAACCGGATCCCTGCCGGTTCCTCGTGGGGATCCCAGTCCCTATCTCCGAAAAAAAAAAAAAAAAAAAAATTGCATGGACAAGGATTCAGTTTAAAAGCGGAGATGAGGACAGGGAATGCATTCCCGATCCCACCCTATCCCGTGCACATCTTTATTTACATGCAACTATTGCTTAAAAAACGCTTGACATATTTTAAAGCCTTACATGCTGTGGACTTTGTTTTGGCAATGAACTTATTGTGGTTGAATTGCTGTGACAATTGAGACAAAAACACATGCTACGTACATGCTGTAGACCCATTACCCTTATAATTTATAATTAGGAACAAAATAAATATAATTAAAGTGTATTAAATGTTAGCAAACAGAGGTAATATAGAAATTTTCAGAAGAGAACCTGTTTGGAAATAGCTAATAACATCATTAATTAATTGACCCGAAAGAATTAATATTTTTTTACGTTTTCAATTATTTTTCACGGTATAACCCTACATCATTTGAATGTTAAAAAACGTCACAGGAGAATCTCGACTAAGCATACCTTCAAAATCTAAGTCTTCAACCAAATGTGTTACGAACCCACAACTTTTTTGATTTTTGTATTGTTATTTTCACCAGTAGGCTATCCATATGGTTAAGAGAAAACTATTTAAATTTTAAAAAATAGAAATTGATAGCTCTACTACATTTAGTATCACCATGAGTAAACTAATGAGTTCCCATAAAGAAATGAATATTATATTAGCAGCTTAAAAGAGAGAGAATAAAAAACAGCATGGGAATTTAAATATTGAAAAGATGAAGTTGTAATGTTATTAATTAAACCCAATAATGCAGCCCACTAGAGGAACCAACTTCCAACAAGCCATGCCATTATTCATGAAGATATAATTAAATCAATTACACTAAAAGAAATGTTCTTCACATCTTACCCATCAACCCTTTAATCAGCAAAAAAAAAAAAAAAAAAAAAAAAAAAAAAATCAATATAAAAGACTTTGAAAATAGAAGAGATTTTAATATTTTATGACAAAGTAATATAAAAGTTTTTTTTTTTTTAGATTAGTAATATAAACTTTCTAAAACCTTAGTTTTGGATTTATCTCTAATAAATCAGTCTTGCTAATACAACATTAGTGAATAATTTATGTGTGCACGATTTGACATGATGATCGAAAACTTGAACTTTGAAAGTGTTTGAAACTCACCTATGACATTTATTAGTATACACTTTTCGTATTTCTATTTCTTTGATTTTGACGTCTAACTCAAGAACGGGCATAGTTATCTTGACTATAATGAACAAAGTTTCGATTTTTCAAATTTCTTTAAAAAAAACATAACTTTATGTGTCACAATGAGAGTGATCTTCTGCTTTGATATCATGTTGAATCATGTAAATCACTAATTAACCTAAAAGCTTAAGTTGATAGTTTGAGATAAATTTAATTATATCAACTAACACTTCCTCTAACTTCTGTACTTCGAAATTTTTAGAAAAGTTCTACAAGTGAAATTAATTTTTTAAATGGGAAGGAAACAACTCCCCTCACTTGTGGACTTAAAAATGTACAAGTAGAATTAATTTTAGATGGAGAGTAAATGACACTTAATTATATCAACTAACCGTTTGCATGAAGAGTTAGAAATGAAAAAATATTTTGAGGGGTTAGAATTGAGTGATTGTTATGGACGGTTGAAAATGAGTGGTGTTTTTGAGTCAATAGCTCGTTTGAATGTGTTTGTTCGAACAAAAATCGTAAAAACTCATTCATCGAAAGCGGCTAATTACACCAAACAAACACCCCCTATGTGTTAAGAGAAGTATGGTCACAATTTCAAAAAAAAAAAAAAAAAAACAGTAGAAATAAATAAAACTCAATGAAAAAAAAAAATCACATGAAATAAAAAAAAAAAAACAGAGCAAAATGTAGGGCATAATCAAAACGACGCAGCAAGAAAAGAGAAGACAAAAACCTTGGGAGATGAGCAAGGAAGCTTTCCATCAAACACCAACTGGGCTTCAACGTCGGAATCTCGCCGGCCGGCGACCGCCGGCGAGTTAGGTCTGAGAAACCTCTCAAAAATAGCCATAACAAGGAACATAGAGATCAGAATGGCAGTAGCCACAAACCCAAACGACACCGCATTGACCGAATCATCAAATCGGCTCCAGTAATCCTCCTCTCTTGCTGGGTTCAACGCCGCCGCAACCGCCGCTGCCGGCGCTACGGCCCCCCATTTTTGCTCAAAACCCATT
The DNA here is from genome assembly GCA_037832605.1 of Cyclanthera cordifolia. Lineage (NCBI taxonomy): Eukaryota > Viridiplantae > Streptophyta > Magnoliopsida > Cucurbitales > Cucurbitaceae > Cyclanthera > Cyclanthera cordifolia. The sequence goes on along the minus strand of JBBMEG010000001.1, from coordinate 2,847,644 downwards.
AAATCAAAAACCCCACTCTGTTTTCGAACAGAGTTGAATCGAAGATGATTAAATGAAGATTAGGGAAAGAAGATGGAATTTGAAAGGGTGGGTTTTTGCAGAAGAGAAGATTGTTTACAGGGTTTAGTTTACGAACTGCGATTGTGTCAATGGCAATATCAGAGAGAGCAAGGCCTTAAAAAAAAATGTTGCTTTCAAAAAGAAAACAAAATGCTTTTTGTTGGGTTGAGTGATGATTTTATTTTATTTTATTTTATTAATATTATATTGAAAATAAGAGATTTTTTTAAAAAAATATACTTGGTTGTTAATGTTATGTTCATGTTAATGGAATGGAGATAATGTTTTTTTTTTTTTAAATGGAATGAAATGAATGTTTAGATATAATTTGATTTTTTTTTTTTTAAATGTAAGTTTATGATCATGGGTTGATTTATAAAATAAGTTGTGAATGAGTGAATAATCTATACATAAATATTTTTTATACTTTCATTTTTTTTTTTCATAATTATCATTTTATTTTTTTAAAACTCATTTTATATTTTATATTTTCTATTCTTTCATCACTATTTCTTATTTTTTCATAAATATTTTTCACTTTTATTCTACTCATTATTTATTTTATACATAAACATTTTTATTTACTTTAAATGCAACTAATCATTCTTTCGCCTTCTAAACACAAATATTCTTCTTACTTGCCCTCCAATTTTCATTCTCCTCTCAATCATTTGCATTAAAAAAAAAAAAAAAAAACATTCATTAAAATCATCAAGAAATCAAATCAAAGGCAACAAGCTCTTCAAAAAAGGGTTATCTTGCCATCCGATCAATCACAAATAAAAATACAAGCCATATCACATCTAGGGACGAGCTTAGCCAACGGATCAGATGCCCTTTTACACCCCCTCCAACAAAAAGAGAACGAAATTCCTCTAGAAAAAAGAATCATATCCAGAATATTACCTATCACATTGCTAATTCCCCCCACATCTTGAAAAACTCCATTAATGTTATTAATAATCACTCGACAATCAGATTCCACCAAGACTATAGGAGGGATAGGATAGCCGCACTCCAACAAATGCCTCATCCACATCACGAATTGCCATACACTCCACAACCTTAACTATTAGCGCACCGAAATACCACTTTTGGCTCCCCACAAGATAGGAACGCATCTACTTTCTCTGACAAGCCAACCCACACCAGTCGAACCGTTTTTAAAATTCCAGGAACCATCAATATTCATTTAAACCATCCATCATAGGCAGAGACCGGCAATCCTCCACCCTAAGATTAGATACATCCTCTCGACTTTTCGACCCTACATACAAAGACACCCCAAATAAGTTAATAGCATTTAGGATACGATCACATGAAATATTGTCTTATTCATTCTTATAATACAATATTAAATTATATTAATGATTGTATATGAAAATGTAAATACTTTAGAATTTAATTTGCTAATCTTTATAATTATTTAGCTTATTTAATACAATTTCCCTTAAATAAAAAGTCATTTAGTTTAAATTTCTTTCGTGCAATTGTTCTTAAACTAAAAAGAGGGTTGACCATCTATAAATAAATGATTTTTTTTTTTTTTTATCAATTTATTTGATAATCAAATGTTGTAAAGTATTGGTCATTGTCAAAGTGGGCTAAAAACCTAACCCAAATACTCATGTATATGAATAAAACAAAAAATCAAGAGCATGCTTATATTGATTATATTGGTTATAATAATGTAGTCACTTAAATATGTTGATTATAATCTTTTTAAGTTTGGTATAAGTGATGATGTTCACATTTGACTCTCAAATAGTTTACTTATATAATGAGGTTCTTAATCATCATTACATTTAGCAAATATTATGGATTAACAACATTATTACTTTTGGACAAGTGAGAATAATAGATAGATTTTGAGAGATACATTTAATAGGGAGTAATCACATATCTTAAATATAGATTAATAAACAAGACATCAAAACTATGGATAGATAGAATTTGACATCCAAATTTTAAATTAAATACATGGGATATGTTTGGACGTCGAGTATAGGATAGCGTGGTTGATACCAATGGACCATACTTTTGTTTCATACTAGGGTTTAGGGTTTAGGGCTTCTGGTCACTTTATCTAATTCGCACGTGGGACATGCTTTGTTTTCTCTAACTTGCCCACGTCAGCTTCATTCACACCCATCTGCATGCCCGAGTATACGCCTTGCTCGACACTCTTACTCATTTCCCTCTTTTTAACCTAAATTAATCTTTAGAGCAATTTGATTGGTTTGTTTATGGAGTTATTATAAATTTGCCTTTTTAATTATTCCTTAAAACCTTCATCACTTTCGTTGAAATCTGAGACCCGATAAACATCACAAATTATAATGTACATCCACGAAACACATCACGATTTGAAGGTGACAAGATATTTTAATTTGCTTGAACAAAACATACATCCATCTCACCATTTATACACACTAGAAATTGACTATGCACCATCACTTTCGTTGAAACCTGACACCAAATAGATTACGTGCGCTAACTCATTATATATCTACTGTACATCTCGAAAGTGTGTGTAGTTTTAATTAGTACCCATTTTTTGAAGATAAAAATGTGGAGATATCTTTAATTTTCTTGAACAAAAACATGCACACATTCCGCGTTTACACACAATGTATTGAGTATAACCACTATCAATTTTGTTCCCAAACTTCATGAAGTGTTATGCTCGAAAATTTTGAACTTTTATTAAGCTTATGGGTCATTGAAATCAATTCAATCCGTGTCAATTAAAAAAAAAAAAAAAAAAAAACAATTACTTGCGATAATGAGATCCCCTGACCAATCTCTATCCGAATAGTTTTGAAGACTAATGTTTTGATATTTGGGCTTCATGCTACTTCATATATTTCATATTGGGCCTACTTTTTAAATTATCTTTAAAGCCCATTAAAAAAAAACATTTTGAAAATAATTATAAATACAATCACTTTCAAAAACATAATTAACAAACGTAATCAATTAATGAATATTATTACGTATTTTCTTATAATACGATATATAATACGGTCATCATCTGCAAATATATTAACATATGACTACATTTGTAATTATTTTATGAGAATGATACATTTATTACCGTATCGGTATCTCATAAGGTTTAATTATATTTTTTTTGTTAGAATAAATGTTTATTTCCATGCATCATCTCAAAAATAATATGAATTCAAAAAAAAAAAAAAAAAAAAAACTTACAAAGAGTATAATTTTAGTGCATGCTAGTGTTTAGTAGAATCTAGAATTTCTACACTTAATAAAGAAATGATAATGGTTTATAAAATAAAAATGTTTTCTTTGTAATAGGTTACCTACATATTAAACATCTACTAGGGGTGGTTGGGATAACAAATGAGTTATAATATAATAGTATGTGAATAATTATAGTTGGTTGATTATCATACATAGTAGGCTAGTTATATAATATATAGTATTTATTTGAAGTACACATTATAACATTATGTGAGTTTGGTAGGTAAGTTATGTGAACATGCATTATTAATTCAATATATTATTAAAAAATATATATCGAAATTTAAAGGGGTGTTTGTTATGAGATTTTAGAGAGTATTTCAATCTATTATTTACTAAAATAATTACTTTAAATAAGTAAGTAACAAATTTTCAAAAAAGAAAAAAAATTTAAACTAAATAAACCAATTAAATAGAATTCTAATTAATGTTATGAGAGGGTCTCGAATGTTGCTTCATCTTATCAAATACAAATCTATATCTTACCTTGAAACGTAGGAGTTGCATATTTAACCATCTTTTACGATTAATTTAATTAAAATTAAAAAGATTTGATGGTCTTCTTGGTAAAGCTCTAGTCATCGAGATTAGCTTATTTCTAATTTTCATTTCAAATCATTTATTTATAACCACTTATTTCAAATCTCTCAAAATAATCGCTCATTTTTAACTACATCCAAAATAAGCTATTGTCCGTAACTAATTTAACAAAATTCATTATTCAAACGAGTCATCACTGAAATCAAAAAATTTTATAACTTAAAATAACCTCTTATTTATAATTTAGTCTATAATTTCACATCGTTCTTGACACTTACTTTCTCATTGTTTCCCATCATTTTCTAGTTCAATATACATCTTTTTCATCTAATCAAACAATAATCTTTTCTTTTTTTAACTATCATTATTAACTTGTTGAAAATATATTATAAATGTATTTGGGATTTTAAAAAAATTATGATATATTATAAATTTAATTCCTATATAATTTAAAAAAATTAGAGTTTGATCTCTATAAATTTAATTTCTATAGTTTAAAAATAATTATTATTTAAATTCAAATTTCTAATCATTCAAAATAACTTATTATTTATAATATTTATAATTTTAATCAAAACACCTTTATAGGTATTTGTTCTTTGTTACATTTTAAATTTCACTTCATAAACTTTATAAAAGCACACAATAAATATTATGTTCATAAATAATATTTTTATTAACACAAAAAAAAAGTACTTTCCAAAAACAAACACTCATAAAATGTTTTTATAAAGTCCACACATTTGGAATCAATCACAAGGATAGAACTCTCTCTTCTTTCTTTTTTTTTTTTTCCTTTTTTTTTTTTGTTTTTTTTGGGTTTGTGCTTGTTGGCTTTAAATACACATTTATTTAACTTCAACAATAATAATTTTTAGAAGGTTTCCATTTTTAGCTATTTTCCACATGTAGTTAATTTCTTAAACTAAATATCCCAATCCTCAGATGGGAATTCATCCCACCATTGTCTCTCCTTCTGCGGTTCCACGTCGCTGCTCGATCCGTAAACCAATCGCTTCAGTTTCTCGGTCACCTTCGTCACACCGAATTCGACCATCGAATACCCTAGCTATATGTTCAAAAACATAATACTAGTTAGTACCACTAATATAAAGATTTAAGATGTCATGTCGTTTTTTAAGAATTTCAAACGTCTAAATTTAATCTATTACTTCTAATAAATCACTTAAAAATTGATCAAAAGTTTATTTTACGAAAATTAGTTAAAAGAGGTTAATTTTAATATAAATAAATAACTATAGGATTTACTTTTTTTTATTTTTCTAAAATTTATAATAAAGAAAGTTGTTTTTTTTTTTTTTTTTTTTTTTTTAAAGAAAGTTTATGATTAAAGTGAAATTAGAACCAATTATAAAGTTGATAAAACAAAACTGAATGGTTACATCTAAAAGACTAAAAGATATACAGTAAAGGTCAAACTCTAAAAACGAAAATCTTATTTTAACCATTTGAAAATTATTGAAATTGGTTCAATTAAATACTTTTGAAATTAATATTAACCGAAACGGATTCAGTAATTTTTAATGTACCACAATTGAGATTTTTAATGCATTTTCTCGAGATAATGTCACTTAAAGGTCTCACCAATCTCAAATACTCATTTTAGTTGAATAGATTATGATATCGGATTAAATAATGTGAGCATACATCGCAAAATTAATTAAAGTCTATCGTGAAACAATTATGAGATCGTCATCAGAAAATAAACAAAATTTTCTAATAGAAACGAGTTTCTTTCTTTTTTTTTTTTTTTTTTTTTGTCTCACAAATCTTGAAAGTTGAAGGATCAATATATGATATTTTAAAGATATATAAAATAAATTAAAAAAAAAAAAAGGTTGGAAAGAAATTACTTGTGCATGAAGGGTATGAAAAACAGAGTTGGCAGAAACAGAGAAGCTGGCATTGACAACTTCGGTGCCTTCTTCTTCAAGAATTCGAATAATTTCAGAGAATAAATGTTGATTGTTCAATCCACTGCTCAAAACTATCTCTAAACTTCTACCCATTTGATTGATTTCGATCTGAGGTGAAGCTGATGACGACAACGACGACGACGACGAACAATCCATGTTCACGAAGCTCTTGTTTTTTCCCTCTAATTCTTCCTTCCTTTCCTTAGCTGAATTCACTCTTTTCTCCAACTCTTTTATGTACCTTATGGCTTCATCTATCTGATCCACCAATGTCGACGATGTTTCCTGCGTTAAATCATACGTCGTGGTCGTGAGAATCGTAAACTATGAAGAATACACAGATTTACATCGTGGGCGTGAGAGACTCGTCTTGTCGCACATTGCAAAACGTAGAGTGTTCAACGTTTTTATAAAATACGTCAGCAAGTCAATTGATTTTGAAATGAAACTTTACACTATTTAATCTAAATGGTTTTGCAATAATACAAATGAGTTAAGGATTCTACATTCGATAAGTGTTGTAAAATAGATGGCTACTGTTCTGGATGATACATCCCGAAAGATTTATCAAGTTGTAAATATCTTTGAAATTCTTCTAATCTTAATTCTAATAATAATAAAATTTGGATTTGATTCAAGATAAATGAGATTTCATAAATAAAATTGATTATTCCTCTCGTCGCATATTAATTTTAAGATGAAACTATGCTATCATATAGGATATCGTAATCCATTCGTTTATAAGCATGTTGAGATTCATACATTCAAACCAGGAACCATATACTAACATATATGGTAACATAGTTTATTAGTGAATCCGAAAGTGACATCATCTAAAAATTGATTTTTTTTTTTTTTCGCTAGCTAATTTTGAGATGAACTTTATACTAAATGATTAAAACTAAGTAAGCGGAACAACATTAAAGTACTTTTCGGGCGGTGGATAGAACGGAAAGAGAATGAATCTCTTCTCACCGTTTAGCTCACCAATTACCCATCTCATCGATAACTACTTAATTCTCACTTTTCTTCTCTTATCACTTGGAAGCAAAACATATCCTTAAATTCTAATGCAAGAATCAAAACTTGTTGAAGAAAAAAAAAACAGAGTATAAACAGAGTATAGAGAAGAGAAATGCTCTGTTTTCATGAAAATGACCTTAGAATTAGGGAGGAGGGAATTGAGCTGAGAACAGAGGAACTTCATTTGATTTCTTCTGTTCTTCTCAACGATTCTTCTCTCGATCTTCGCAGCTGAGGAAGACGAAGCAGAGAACTGGAAATGGCGATCCATCTGATCAGCAATTGTTAAGCAATGAACAATGAAGAATATAATTTTAGTTTTCTTTTTTCTTTTCGTTTACAGAAATGGATGAAACCCAGGAAGAGATTTATAGTAAGAAGTGGCGGATCGACGTCATTTCAGGGAACGTCACCAACATTATGTCAGCATTCAGCCATTGCAGGGACCTCGAACTTAAACTTACAGCCTTTCCTTTTTTTTTTTTTCTTTTAAATATAAAAAAGAAGTTTATTTTAACTACCAGTTTAGTGCTAATTGACCTTTTTTTTTTTTTTTGTGAATTAGTGGTAATTGACTTTCGCTTTAAAAAAAAAAAAAAAAAAAACAAATTATCATATATTTTTTTTAATGATTATAGATATATATTTTTTAAATTTTATTATTTTATAGAAATAATGTCTTATAATTTCGCTTTTAGATAGTCTAGAAGACATATACCGAGACATCAATTTTTCAAAAGAAAAATATTTACCTCTACCGACCTTATTTTTGATCACATATTTCTACTCGTGGGCAACATGGAAATAGCTTCGGTTTTAAAATATCGTATCAATTAAATAATCCAACTAATCCAATTTAATTCCATTGGATAAATTAAATTCAAATAAATAAAATGTTTATGTGTTAAGTTTATTTGTGGATTTACTTATAATTACTTTAGTTTGATTCACGATTATTAACTTAACTTCTTTTTTTTTTTTTGTATACATGCATATGTTTATTTTATTTAATTATTATTTTTTGGACTTTTTTTATTTTTTATATTCTATTAAATCTTTAGAATATATACAAATATTACATCATAATATATTCTAAATTGAATGGTTAATAAAATTGATTTGATTGATTTCCATAAAAGATGAAAATAAATAACAAATATATATATATATATATATTCAAATTTAAAAGGAAACAACAACCCAATAACACAATTGAATAAAATTCAAAAATAATTGTAAAAAAAAAAACATAGAATTTGAGGTATATATGAATTTATGAACTCGAAATTTTGAATTAATTTTAAAAATTCAATGCGATCAAACTCTTGTAATAGTTGAAATTCTTCAATCCTAATATTATTATGGTCCTAAAAAATAATTTCAAGTAATTCATAATTATTTGTGGGTAGAGTTTGTTAATATTATTTAATGTTAATAATTTCCAAGAAAATGTTGTTTAATGAGTAAATGAAAAAAAAGTGATGAAGACTAAGTGGGGTGAGAGAATCTCACTGTTCCATCTGCGGCTAGTTTTTTTTTTTTTTTTTTTCTCTCTCTCTCTCTCTCTCTCTCTAAAATTGGGTTTCATATTCAAATTTAATTTTCTTTTTATATTCTTGTACGGACTTTTGTGCTTCCATGGACATGTTTATTTCTTACATTCCATTTAGTATTATGGTTTATAGGTTAAGACAGTAAAGATTTATCATAAAAATTTGTTTGGTATAGTGATAAACTTTGTTTATAACAAGTTGTTATCGTTGATGTTGAAAAATGGTCAACGGATATTTACAGTACAATTTGTTTATCGAGGACGAGAAATTTGCAAAAAAAAAAAAAAAAAAAAAAATTATAGGACACACCGGTGTGTGGTGTAAGCCACATGCCTCTGATGCCTAAGTCAATAAGAGTTTAGGAGAGTAATTTAGAGGTAGCTTTTAGAACTTAGAACGCCTTACAAGAATTAATACTTAGCGTAATTTAGCTTAGATTAGCTTATCTTCAAATGGAGAATGTTCTGACTTCTTATAGCAGTCGGTCTTGTAACCGCTGCGGATCACTTAATGGTGAGTTAATAACTGGTTGTTAGAAACGTCCACCATTAAGCCGGGAATGAATACTGGAGTAACTCTTGACCGTTACCCTCTGGGGTGTAACGGTTTTGACTTGGGAGTTACTTTGAATCGGTCAACCATTGCAGGTCCTCACCTCCATGGTCGACCCTTTAGTGGTGTGGCCTTCTCGATGTAACCCCGAACGCTACACCCAACAGGTGCAGCTTCCTTAAGTGTTACTTGGACTTGGTCGACTCGTCCAGCGGAGAGTTTTAACCTCCACGACCAACTCACTCGGGTTGGCCCACTCGACCGATCTCCTTGGAGATTGACTTTGGTCTCGATCAACCCTTACACGTCCTCACCTCCACGACTCGCCCCTAAAAGAGGTCCTAGCCCTCTCAGCGTAACTCCTGGCCGTTATCAGCAGATCCCGTTTTTACTTTGGTCTTTGTTGACTCTTGGAGGACAGTTTTAACCTCCAAGACCCATCCTCAAGGGATCTAGGCCTGCTCGTTGTACCCTTTGGTCACTACTACCTTACGACGCAATGGTCCTAGAGAGGTTACTTGGACTTGATCGACTCGTTCACAAGAGAGTCCATACTCCACAGTCAACCCACTTGGATTGGCCCACTCGACCGATCTTCTTGGAGGTCGGATTTGGTCTTGGTTGACCGTTACAGGTCCTCACCTCCACGGCTCGCCCCTTAAAGGAGGGCCCTGGCCCTCTCGGCGTAACTCATGGTCGTTATCAGCGGATCCAGTTGTCACTTTGGACTCGATCGACTCCTAGGGGAGAGTCCTAAACCTCCACGGTCTATCCTCGGGGGATCTTGACCTGCTTAGGCCGGCCTCCAAAGGGGGTTCACGCCGCCACGGTCGACCCCGGGGTGTCAGCATGGGCTTGGCCGACCCCCTGGGGGTTGTGGGCTCCATTGGTCGACCTCCACGAAGTCGGAATTGACTCGGCCGACCCCCGGGAGGGGTCCTAGCCTTGTCCGAGTATTTCGAGATATTTTAGCATATAACAATTATAATATTTTGAAGAAGTGAGTTGGAACTTGGCTTTCATATATTCGAATATGTATGCATGGTATGTTTCTAGTTTTTGGCACTGAGATACAATGAAAGGTATTCTAGAATAAGCTCAAGAGAAAATCTTAAACCCATAACTCTAGAAAGAAAAAATGTTTATGAAACTCGAGTCTCAACCAACTTGGCTTGCCCCTCTGGGGACTCATTAGGACAAGAAGAGTTGCTTGGATTGTAGGAAATTTGCATAGAATACTAACAATTACAACCAAGTCCAAATCAAATTTAAAGTCTATCGACTAAAATTATCAAGAGTTTGACAATCACGTTTAAGTAGCTCTTTTGGTGGTGGACTAAGATATTATTAATCGTATTTAGAAACTCTAAATTACTAGTTGTGTTGGAAATTTTTCTTTAATTGTCACAGAATAAGCAAAAAACAGCTAAGAAATTAAAAAAAAAACAATAAAATAGAACACAAGAATTTACTCACATTCTTTGCATCACTCTCCACAAAAGAATGCAAAATGAAATTAACTAGCGTTCGTACATTAAACTTGTGCTTCTAACTGGGATGCTATAAAATCAAGGTCACCTGTATAGTGTTTTGATCCGCACATAATTTTTTTACAACTTTTTGACGTAGATGTGAGACAACTCGCACATAATATATTTTAATGAAAACCGAACAAATGGTACATAATAATACGAATAAAGCAGAGCTTTCTTTTTGGGATGTACTAAGATTACTATAGTAATTAGTGACATTAAAGAAAATTATCGATAACTCTCATTATTTCAAATTCAATACTATGTTATTTGACATTTTGGATTATATTCTCTTTTTTTAGGATATTTTATTTTCATATTTTAACAGATGTTGTAATATTATTGTTCGTTTACTTATTATTATGAAGATCTCAAAAAAAAAAAAAAAAAATTCTTAATTATTATTTTGTAATAGCCCTTTTTCTTTAAGGGTCATGTCGTGTTTACTTTTTGGCTGTGGCATCTACCCTCACTCTTATGCCCCTGCTATGATTTCTTTTATATAATAACAAGGTTTCTTTATAATTAAAATAAAATAAGTACATGTATGTATGTATGTATGTATGTATGTATGTATGTATGTATGTATGTATGTATGTATGTATGTATGTATGTATGTATGAGTTTTTCAAGCATTTATAACATAAGTTGAGTTATTCTTCTCATTGACTATTAGTTTTGAGATGAATGTTCACACTTTCTAATATGGTATCATAGTTCATAAACTCGAATGAGTATTTGGTCCAATAAAAATGAAATTGAGATCTGATTCTAGATTGGTGAATCCAAAAGATGCATAAAGGGCGTGTTGAGTGAATTATATAACCGAATTTCATAAACTAAAACAAATATTTCGAAGCCACTTTTTTAGCTTTCAAGTTTAGGTTTGGTTATAAACACAAATAAAAGGTAGATATCAAATCAATGGAAATTATGTGTTTGAGTAGTATCGGTAGGTATAAATTTCAAAAACAAAAAACCAGACCTAAAGCCCCGTTTGATAACCTTTTCGGGTTTTTTTTTTTAAAATTTGAGCTTGTATTTACTTAAATTCTCTACATATATTTTACTTTCTCTTGAGTAAGTATGTGGATTCTAATCAAAATTCCATAAATAAAAACAAGTAATTGGAAACTATTTATTTAGCTTTCAAATTTTGGTATGCTTTTAAAAATACAAGTAAGATGCAGATATTGATCATAAAAAATTATGTGTTACAGTAGTAGTTGCATGCTTAAATTTCAAAAACAAAAAACAAAAACGAAATTATTATCAAACGGGACCTAAATAATTAGTTTTGTTTTAATAATATTATAGGACATTTAGGAGGTGTTTGTTTCGCAATACTAACTAGCTATTAAAAATGAAGTTTTACGACTTTCTTCAAACAATCTATTGTAACCACTAAAAATAATCAGTCATTTCTAATTGCTTGAAATAAGCAATATTCATTATTAAAAACTTATTTCTAATCATTCATTTCTAAAAACGTGTTTCAAATCATTTATTCCTAACAACTTATTTCAATTCATTCATTTCTAACCACTCATTTCTAAATATTCAAAATAATAACTTATTTCTAACCACGTCCAAACGAGTTATTAACTATAACTTCTTTACAAATCACCACATCCAAACAAAGACTAAAACTCATATTTCTAATCACTCAAAATATTTCATCATTTACACTCTGCAATTCTACATCCAAACATATTCCCACTCTCATCCTTACCCCTAAATAATTAGGTAGATATCATCATTATTATTATCATCATTATTATTATTATTATTATTATTATTATTATTATTATTATTATGAAGAGATAGATTTGATGATTTAAGGTTCTTAAGAGAAAATGGAACAAGTTTTTTTTTTTTTTTTTCCTTCTATTACTATACTGTGTCTACCTTTTCATCTTCCCTATTAATTCATAAACACCCAACATAAAATTAATAGATTTAAAAAAAAAATCAAAATTAAATGTTAATTTTGACCTTTGATACATCTTTTATGGTAGAATGTGAAAATAAAACAATAATATTTGATTGAGAGATTTTAAAATGCCATTTTTTTAATTAGATCACATTTTCTTATTCATTTGTTTGAATTGAAAATGTAATTTATTTATTTATTTTAAAATGTAATACTTGAAATTTTTATAGATAAGAGTTGAGCAATTTCATAATGAAGGGTGATTATTCCTTTTATAAAGTTTGGTTTGTATGAATACAATCTTTTTAATATTCCCTTCCATAAAGATTATGACATTTGTTTTGGAAAGTGATGTTTACTTGATGATTTTTAGGTCTTTTTCTTCTTTTTATTTTTTTATTTATATAATTATTTGACTTTTTTTTTTTTTTATAGACAATATATTTGACTTTTGTTAAGAATATGTGAGATAGCTACTCAAAGTAATAACTTTGATATATTAAAGATTTGTGGGAAGGGAAAGTAAGCTAAGCCAAAGCTCATCAAGCCTCAAGCCCAGAGTCCATAGAAACTTTATAAATAAAGAGATTGTCATTCATTTTCAGGGGCCAGATATTTGAAACGTCAGAGAAAATTCAGGATCAAAAGACACATAGAAAAGTCACTCATGGTATTTATCACAAGCAGACGATGTGGAACACATTAGAAATTGTACTCCACATTCGCACATATTCAAATCAATACAAATATATATTTCAAATTTACATGTGTCTCGCATTCATTTTTTTGTCGAAATCTCGTGTGAACACATATGGTCGAAGAAATTAAAAGAATTAATAATCACAAATATTGTTTTACCATTATATCTACCAAAACATGGCAAATATTGCATTTAAAAAAAAATAAAAATAAATAAATATAATTAAATAGGTTAAAATAAATAAGTTGATCAATAAATTTAAGTAGGGAGATGTTTGGATTTTGAAATTGCCCAAAGGAGAGGAGAGAAAGTCGAGGAAATAAAAAATAGAGTAATAAAATATATACTTTTACAGTTGCAACTCACCATTTTGCTATTGCCAACTAGCTGCTTTGCCTTCGCCAACCTCCACCATCGAATTAGAGACCTTTCCCCATCGTCATCGTCGACCTTGATCTTGACCATCGCTGTTGTTGAACTCGATCTCGCCCTTCATAGCCGTTGTCAAACTCACCTTATATCGCTGTTTTTGAACTCGATCTTGCCCTTCATAGTCGTTGTCAAACTCACCTTATATCGCTGCCATCGAACTCGCCCTTCACCGACGCCATCGAACTCGTCCTTCACCGCCACCGTTGAACTCATCATTCACCACCGCCGTCGAACTCATCATTCACCACCGCCGTCGAACTTGACCTTCACTGTCGGCATTGACGAAGGATGACGAAGGAACAACAAGGAGGTCATTTGAAAGTTCAAAACTGCAGAAAAATAGAATAAAAAGAAAAGAAACCATAAGTCGAAGATAATTTTTTAATTAAAAAAATGTAATTAATGATGTATTATTTAAGTATTTTATTAATAAGGTATTATTTATGTATTCACATTAATATTGTATTATTAATCCACAAACTAGTATTATATTATACTACAATAACATATTAGAAACTCTGACAAATTTAATTATCACTGCTTCCATATCGGTATTACCAATGTATTATAAGGTTTACATACTAATTATGAGTGGTATTGCTACTGTATTTATATTGATTCACGTATTCTTATGATATAATCATGCAAGTATTCATATTTAGTATGTCAGTCGTTTATGACATATAAATCGTATTAAATTGATATTTTTTCTATATAGATAATAATTATTGTGATATGACTATCACTAGCGTATTTATGATAATACAGAAGTATTAAATATAACATTATTTTTCGTATAGCATAATATATATTGTGTATTATTATAATACAAACCACGTAATTTTTTTTTTTTTGAAACAACCACATAATATGTAAAACTAATCTAATAAGTTAACAATACTAGTAGATAGTACTTTTATACAATTATCTATTTTTACACAATTTCAAAATTAAGGTTTTGTGTTGCCGTTGTCATCATCAACCATCTAAGCCAAAAAATACGAAGAAAATCAAGCAAAAAATATTAAGAAATTGAAACCAAATTTAAATTTTAATAGTCAATGTATTTTTGAAACTTCTTAATGTTCAGGGGCATTTTTGAAACCAAACTTTAACAGTTTCCATCCAAATTTAAATGCAAGAATATTTCTGAAACGTTTCGTAAAGTTTAGGGATATTTGTAAAACTTTTCAAAGTTTAGAGATTAAAATAGAATAAGCATAAAAGTCTAACGACTAAAATTGAACATTTGAAAATCTAGGAATCAAAATAGAACAAAAGTAAAAGTCTATGGACCAAAACTGTATATTACCTTTTATATATATATA
>JBBMEG010000001.1:2803160-2823551 GCA_037832605.1 Cyclanthera cordifolia | reverse complement strand
GAAAGATAAAATTGGCTCTATTTATTTTTGTGAAGCGAATCCTATAAAGTCATATCATTCTAGAAATTAATATATCTAAACTTTCCAGTTTTTTAATAAAAGAATCATAAAACAACCAATCAATAAACAAAAAACCTGAAATAATAAACCCACATATTAATATAGTTCATGATGTAAGGTACAAAATTGAATATTTATGTACATAAAATTGCATTTCTATCTAATTCAATCATTTGATCTAAATTCCATAAAACTCTGTAATATTGAATATTGGTACTCCAACCTAATTAATCCAATCCATTTCCAAAAAAGATAGTTGGAGCATGGATTTAAAGAAGTTGGAAGTCTAGTCTATTTGATATAATTAATCATACAAATTGACACGTGAAATACATAAATAAATATATATATAATTAATCATACAAAAAGAATAATTAGTTATATTTGAATGAGGGGAGGGATAGTAAAGAAAATAAAATAATAAATGTATGTATGTATGAAAATATAATTTGAGGAAAAAATAATATAACTCATGCGGCTAGAAGTAGTACATAAATGAACCGGGTCAACATTCGAATGAGAGGAATTTTGGAGATATAAACTCATAATTAAAAAGATTAAAAAAAATAAGAGTATTATTTAAACAATCATTTCAATATTTAATTTTAGTTCTTATATTTACCCAAAAAAAAAAAAACTTTAATTTTAATTAAAATTGTTTCAATTTTAACCAAAATGAAACATGCTTCTAAAATTTTCAGAATGAAATCTAATGCAAAGTGAATTTAATTTTAAGAGAATTTGACTCTTATTTTTTTTGAAGTACATAACTTTTTTTTAACCCAATAATTTGAGTTGCAGATTTCAAATATATAATATGTTCATTACTGGGTCCTACTTAGTACCAATGAAATTACACTAATTTAGACTAAAATTCAACATTTAAATGAAAAGTCACCGATAGGATTTGATAATAGCTCCACAAGAAGTGCAAATAATGGCCCTCCACGACCCCCAATAAAACGGGACGTAACAGAATCTAGTGGCGGTTTTCATGTCGGCGACTCTAGCTCCGCGGCCGCACCGGGAACAAAATCCGGCCGCCGGCTTGGCTCCGCCGCACCTGACGGGTTTGATCCACGAGAAAGCAAAAGCAAACCATTTTAGTAATTTTCTTTCTTCCAGTTCATGCAGAGAGAGAGAGAGAGAGAGATGAGAGTTTTGAAGTGCATGAAAGATTTTGCATAAATATATCGAAACCTCACTTATTAGCAATGGTCAACAACATTTTCCGTACGAAAAAGAAAACTATAAAAACTATGATTTTGGTCATCAACATTTTGGCAATATTTCAATTCTAAACCTATAATCTTTTTATTTCATCCCTATATATATATTTTTTTTTTTTTTGAAAAACGTTTGCAATGGAGGCAAGTCCTCCTTAATTCCTATATGATACTATTTAATGCTAGAAATTCTCTTTAGTTCGTATATGATAGTATTTGATGCTAGAAATTTTTTGTTTTAACGGAGGGTTTGACTCCTTCGTAAATAGACATTTTTCATAAGCAAACTTTATCCAAAAACATCTTATATAACATAAGCGATAAACATAGGGAAACACATGATGATGAACTAATCTTCACTATTGAAACATAAATATTTGTTAGGAACTAGGAAAAATTATGCTAATTTTTAAAATTGCATTTGGAACCCTGGTTAGATTAAACAGTATTTGAAGCATAGACATGGATTATAATAAATAAAAGTTGGGATAAATTATTAAAACCGAAAAGAATTATGCAAATATTTTTTAATAAGTTATTCTTTTTCTTATTTTATTTACTTGTATATTGATGTAGTTATATACTAAAAATATTATTTAGTTCTAGTTTGTGAATTTTAAATAAATATGAATTCTATTATTATTGAAATTGTTCATTTCATTTTTTAAAATAAATTGATCTAGCCATTTTTTTTTTGAGCAGGTAAAATAGTGTTAAATAATATAAATGATGAGATTTGAAACCTAGTTAAAAAAAAAAAGTACATGAACAATACTTGGCAACTCTTTAAAAAATACCTTGTCCATACTTTCCATCATTTATCAAAATAATAATGTATCACGTAAGTCATGCAATTACATAAAAATGCACTAAAAGTATATAAACACATAAATACAATGATTATACTGATGAGAAAGAATGGATAGATTGAATAAGAGACACAAATAGTGAAAAATATGTTTAAGACACTTTCTTAAAATTATAAAATAAATCCTGATTATAAAATTTAGAATAAAGTATATAAAGTTTGAATGTTTAGAAAACAATCAGTTGCCACATCTGCTAATTAGAGTAGAGAAGCCATGTATTTACTGTACATAATTATTTGCTACATGCGCTTCTTACAAATTTTTTAAGTTCTGTAGTATTAAATTGCTGTGAAATCTTCTGTTGTTTCCTTCCATCATGAAGAATGTCAAAACATCTATTGAACCTAAAATATGGTTATAAAAGGATTGTCCAACCCATCTAACTTTACAAAATTTGATTTTCAAAGAAAAATCATAAAGAAACTGGATTATCTCAACCAAAATGATTTATGAAGATAAAGCTTAAAAGAACAAGACATTTGTTGAAATGATGACTTCCTTTCTTTTCTTTTTTCCTTTTTTTTTAACTAGAAAATCAAAGTTTCACTCCACTATATCCGGAGTAACACACCAATTCTTAGATCAGGCACTGGGAGACATCAAAAGACTGGATATCACAGATGAATCTTGAACTTAGGACGTTGAGGGAGCACACCGTCAAAGCCCAAGTCTTCCACCAATGCACCATCCCTTTGGGACTGAAATGATGACTTTCAAGTGCTTAAAAATACTTTTTGGAGATTTTCAAGTGCTCAAGACCAAGATCAACAAAACTTCAGGCTGTGGATTTTTTTTTTCTTTTGGTTAAAATTTTCAAATTCTATTTCTGGTTCCTGGCTAATACAATGTTTAATCAATTCATATGAACATAAAACGATAAGAAACCTCTCACTAAAGGAAAACTGTGTAAATGAAGGTGATCAAAGTAATGGATTTTCCTTACATACTCTCTCTTCAGGTGGGGGATGGAGTTGATCATTGAGCCTCGTCAGCAAGTAAATATCAGCATGGATGTTCATATCAAAAAGCTGCCCTAAAAGTTCCCATGGCAGCTTCACGTTTCATTACTGCAGCCTTACCGCTACCTCGGAAATACATGTAAACTTGCTGCAAATTGGATGCATGGAAGTTTTTTTTTCAGCGGGAACCAAAACAAAATGAAGGTATATGAAGAAGTTACATTTCTTTATGAGTTTCATACCTGGATGACCCATATGCTGATTAGTGATTCAATACAGAAAAATGCAAAACCAATGAAGTAGAATATCTGTCAAAAGTATAACTACTCATTTAAGTAGCAGTCTTCTAACCGAAATCAATATACAAACTTACAGTAAAATCACTATGCTCATTTGACCAAAAGATCAAATAATAAGACACGGTTACTTCTGTAGAAAGGATATTTGACAGTACAAACATTCATATACTCGAAGGCAAGAGATCAATCCCTCCTGAACCTAGAGTCAAGAGGTTAAAGATATGGCCAAATCTTTTACTACAATTAAAGCTTTCGATCAGAAATTTTCATTCTTCTGCTGAGTTGAGGCGTAGCTTTATAGGCGACTTGATATAGGGTGTCGAAAAATAAAAATCTAAGTCTGTTAAGTTTTGTGACTCTACATCAACTTACTATGGTTAATTAATTGCAATCTTGGTTAAATGTTGGGTTAGGTCAAATTTGTGTAGATGCTTTACATAGGTGGCATCTTTTAGGTGCTTTTGTTTTTTAGAGAGTTTAGACATCAATTTTGTACCCTAGAGAATTTGATTGTGGTTTTGGGCATTTGAATGAAGATCATCTAAAAAATTTAGATAGTAGATATAAGGCTAGTTCGCGAATCACTTTAATTTCGGTGTTGCTCTTCTCCCTACCTTCTTTTATTTTGATTCATCTCTATTGCCTTTGATTTTTATTTCCAACTTAGTTTTGTGGGATTCTGAAATTTGTTTAACAAAGTCATTTACTAGCATTCTAACTTTTAACATATAAGTGGCATGGATACCGATGCAGATACAGTGACATACCATTTCTTTTAAATCTAAGACACGGACACGACCAATAGTAAAGACATAAATTCATAGTCAATAAGGTTATGTATTAATATGCTCAAAAAAGAATTGAAAAATATTTGATTCCCAAAATTTATTATTTTTGTCGTATATTTATGATGTTTCTATTTACTATTTAGTATGTTTGACAAGTGTTCAGGGTTGGATCCATAATAACAACTAGGGTCTAGCATAATATATATGTATGTATGTATACTGTGCTTAAAAGTGTCTGATATGCGTCGTGTGTCAAGATATCAGTGAAGATTAGTTTAAAACTAGCAACACATTTTTTTATGTCGAAACTCTAGAGAGAAAGCTAGGTTTTAATTTTGAATAGCTATATTAGTCGATCTTACAAAATGTGGCAAAATATACACGTGGACATGCAGACTCAGAGCATAACTTACCCCAACCAATGCATTAGAACCCAACAAGTCTATAGCAGGTAAGATCCCTCTGAAAATAACACCACACAAACATCAACTTCTCTCAAGAAAATTAAGAGAAAAATAATATAATGGTTATTCAACAAGTGCTACCCTCAATTTTTTCATATAAGGACATCAAAACTTACGTAAGAGATTTTCCCTTAAATATAATGGGAGGAGCAACGGCAGAAAAGACACAGAAGCCAATATGAATCTGGAATAAGAAATTTGTTAACTTAGGTACAAAACAAACATCTTAAAAGTTGGAAAAGTAACTGCAATGAAAAGTTGTGAGGTTACCGAGTAAACTAGAAAAAACCACCCAAACTTCAGAGCACTATCAGTCCTGTATATGATGATAACTTAACTTGTCATAACTGTCATCATGATGGATGTGCCAACAAACCAACACATAGAACACTAGAATGTAAGAGCTAAATATCTACCAGCCACACATAAGTTATGAATAAATTTATCAGTTCAACGTCACAAGAACTTCTGTTCATATCTTATTATTATACGCAACAAAAGTTTCACCATTAGAAACAAATAAAAAGTCTCCATACTGGATACATTTTTAAACGTGATTTTACCATTAATAATATTGAGTCAGTTATTTTACATATTCTGCCTCCAAGTTGGAGTGTACATGTTGCTTTTTACATGATAAGACCTCTTCCTTCTTTGAAAATACATCTTTCTCTGTTTCTTAAAAAAATAGTTCTTTTTCTTTTCCAGGAGTTTAATCCTATTGAAAATAGGTTGCTTCTGGGTATTTAACCGATAAGTCTATCTCCATTTGGAATGGAGGTGGAGGGTAATCCCTTCACTTGTGCAGTTCTTTAAGGACTTACGAAAGAACTATAGAAAAAGCAATCTGTTATAGCCACGTAATTCTAATTTCTAAGAAGCCAGAAACTGACACACTGACACGCCCACACCATTTTTTATAAGCAACCCTATTGGTAAAGTGATGTTGGGGATGATGGAGGTGGCATCGCTTTTTTAGTTTCGGGTTTTCATCGTGCACTTTGCAGTAGAGTGACGACGGAGCATTAACTCTTTTGTCTCTTTTGAGTGTTTGTCCCGTGACTCCAGAAGAAAGGATATTCAATTTTGGTCCCTCACTCCCTCGAGATGATCTTGTAGTTCTTTTTTCTACCACCTTTCTAACCCCTTATCCAATCCGGTGTCACCTTTATTCACCTCTCTGATGAAGATTAAAACCCGAATATTGAATTCTTTCTGTGGCATGTTTTTCTTGAGAAAATTAACAGTTTGAAACAAATACAGAACAGAGGTATTCCTCCTTTCAATTTGAGATCATTGTTGCTTATTTTTCAGGAGAGCATGAGAGGATTTAGATCATATTCTATGGAACTGCCATTATACTCAGTTCTTATGATTGTGGGTTGAAGGTATTCAACTTAATTGTTGTACAAAAAAGAGATCATCATTCCATGCTAAAGAAGGGGATGATGTTCCCCTTCCCCCTTAACTAAACGGGCTAGAATAGTATTTTTCTAACAAAATTTATATTTATTTATTCATCAACTTTATACCAATAGAGCAAATTCTTAACCATGGACACTTTTCTCTCCAGAGAAACAACGTGCTCACTTTAGAACATACCATAAGATATGTACTATCAGTTATCCTTATCACATGATATAGGTTCTTGCAGCTGCCTCAACTCATAGAAGGCTAATATTAGTATTTCCAGTGAACAAATCCCAGGAAGTATAATTAGCCCTTGAGGCTGGGATTTGGGGATTTTTCTTTCATGGTAAAGAAAGAAAGATGTAGTTCCACTAAGTTATACCTTGTAGCACGATAGAGAGGACGATACCACCCAACATATGCTCCAGGTACACCCGATATGAAGTAAATAATAGCAAGAAACCATATTGTTGGACCTACATGAGTAATAACTATTAGTATCAAACCATGGAAGACAGCATGTTTTAAAAAGCAACGCACATATAAAGAAGGTGATCAACTTACCTTCACCTTTGATCCAAGCAGTAGTAACTGCTATAATGTTCCATA
This sequence comes from Cyclanthera cordifolia, assembly GCA_037832605.1. Taxonomy (NCBI): domain Eukaryota; kingdom Viridiplantae; phylum Streptophyta; class Magnoliopsida; order Cucurbitales; family Cucurbitaceae; genus Cyclanthera; species Cyclanthera cordifolia. The sequence goes on along the minus strand of JBBMEG010000001.1, from coordinate 2,816,867 downwards.
ACAGGCACACAACCAGACCTAGACAAAAAATAAATTTGATACAATGTACATCAAACCATCATAACTGGTTCGCAGAACAGAAGGTAACTTTATAAGATTAAGCAACAAATACCCGACCATGTTATTTAGAATTAAATCATTCCTGGAAAGATGGGAAATGTTATAAATTTGGAATTCTCTCATGTGGGATGTGGTGAGGACTGAGGAATGAAGAGGGAAAGGATGGGAAGGGATCTCTAGGACGTAGTGTGAAATGGGCAGAGCGATAAATTTTTGCTGCTTTTAAACTACAAATACACAAGAGAATGATAGGGTTTATATTAGTAATTAGATTGAGAGTTTGTTAGGCAGTTTGGTAAAAAATAGAGGGTGTGGGAAGTAAGGATGGTAAAATATTTTAGCCATTCAGTATCGACTTTTCAGAGGAGAGTTCAGGTACCTAAAGCTTGGTTATCTTGTAAGTTCTCGTCGAACAAATGGTTCCTTCGCCCCCAATTTAAAAATCAATAAACTGGCAAACATTAATAATCGTGACTCTAATTACATAATTGCTATAAATTCTGATTAGTTAAGAGAATTCAAAACTGCCTATTTTGGCCCACAAGAGTAATGACTCAATCAGCGGCATAAATGTGGGTCTATGAAGTATGACCAAAAGGGCGTGGGTTCAAATTCTCTCGCATCAAATTATTGTTTAACTTAAAAAAAAGAACCGTCTGTTTTGAGGAAACCAAGTCTAATGGCGGTTATAAGCAAATCACAAGTTGTTAAAGGTTAGCTGATAGAATTTGATAATAACAAAATATATTGGTCCAAGATAAACTCTTGCTAAGTTGATAGACCTTGATAGCCCATAACTAGTCCGCATGTCAAACAAAAACCTCAACTACAAATGCATCCAAGTGAAGGAGAAAAACTGACATTCAGATAGATTAACATTATAAAAAATCATAAAACTGGGAAGGGTTTGATTAATAGCTGGACACCATGATTAAGGTTTTACTCGTCATTTAAGCTTCAACTTTTAACATTACTAATTAACATATGAAGTTAGTCAACAATCGTGATAAACCAACCAGCACATAGCATCTGAACTTTTATACAAGATTGTAACTTTCATGACTGGCCCATTAAGTCCACTCACCCAACAATGTTGTGAAGGCAACATACTGAATGTTTTGTAGATGAATCGGTATTTCATTTGAAATATCATGATGGATAAGGGGGAAAAATGGTGGCCAATTTTTCTCCTCTATAACAATTCCAGCTGCCAAAATTTAATGACAAGTTTACAGATTAGAAAGAGGAGAATTATGATGTGCTTGAACTAGAAATTAAAAAAAAAAAAAAAAATTCCTTTTTTTTTTTTTTAATGCAACCAAACAATTATACATACCTCTTGACACAGCATCTTCCCTCCGCTTTAAATCCTGAGGATTAACAAAGGGGAGAGTCTTTAAAAATATAAAACTTGTCTCCTTATTAATAAAGAGACAGGCCCTCCTTAAAATATATGGTGCCACAAAATGTTTTAGTTTCATCATTATTAAAAAGAAAATTTGTGGCACTAAATAATGTCACATATGCTTTAATGAGGCAAGTTTTTCTCTTATTTTAAAGCACAAGGGACAAGCTTACTCATATTAGCTTACAACAATGAGACGAAAATTTACAAAATCTAGGATGAAGTTGAAACAATTGATAACTGGTACAAGAAAAAAGAGAGTATATTCTTCAAACAAATGATTGGATGAGAAAGATTGACCGATAGTTATTGACTTATTTCATAACTCATATTTCTTATGGATTGATAACTATCATTCGTTAAGTAGCCAATTAGAAAAAGCCAGAATTCGAATACACTATTGACATAAAATATCTCCTCTGAATGTAGGGTTTTATGATGCACGCACCACGTGGTAAAGCAATTACCTGTTCCCTCTTATTTAACTCAGCTTCTTTGGCTCGAAGCTCCTTCTCCTTAGCTTTTAAATCCTAAAAAATTCAAAGAAGAAGCAAAGAAAGTGAAATTCCGTTTCCCCTGATAATGAATCAAATAGAGTGAAAAAATGAAAAAACATAAGAAAGGAAACGTTTGAAAGAACACAATCCACCATTGCATTATCAAGAGGAATGTCAACCGTTGCACCACGATCGTAAGTTTCGGGGGGAAGAGGTGAGAGCCTCGAGTTCGCAGGTGGAACACTTCCAACTCCAGGATTCTAGATATAATGAAAACAGTAAAATGTGGGAGGAAGAACATTAGTTGTAAAATCATTCAACAATTAGGTCAAAACTCCGGGAATGAACAAACTCAGTAACATTGCATTACTGCATTAAGCAAATATATCGAAAAGATTCGACAAAAATCATAGAATTCAATGACAAACTCTTTCAAAAGAGGGAAGCCTTTAATTTATCATCATAAATCAACAGAACATGAATATTCAATAAACTAGAAAGAAATCAAAATTAACTCGGTCATATTGAGGTCTCCTGAATCCCAATCCCGAAAAGACAAAAAAAAAAAAACAAATAAATGAAAGCAGTTCCGCCACCAAAAAAAACTTCACAGTAATCACACGGACGTCTGATCATCAGAAAATAGCGCAACATGCACGGAAAATCTCAGACGAATGAGGCCAGTCAACCTTATCCATCAAATATCAATGCAACAACAAACAATGAAGTGAAAGACTACTTGCAGATCTGAGACTCCATTTCACCAGAAAGAAAACCACAAACTAACTCCGAAATGAAACAACAAACATTCAAGAAAACGAAAATGCTAATTACGCAGATCGCCAAAACAAAGATATCAAAAACCAGAAACTCCAATCCGAAACGCAAATGCAATAAAGCAGAGGAAAAGAACTTACAGAAAATGGATTGACGTCTTCGTCGAAAGGATTAGAATCGTGTCGAGTCATTTGGAAGATCTAAGCAAATTGTGTTTAGGGAAAAAAAAAGGTAATGAAGAAATGGAGTGAAATCTGAGCTTTCATACAAAAATGTAAATTCAGGAAGAAGGCAACAGAGAATGATTCTCGAAATCTTTGCTTTTTCTTTTCGATTGGTTTTTGGCTTTTCGGCTTTTGGTGTGTTTTGTTTCTGCTCGTTATCCCAACGAAGCGAAGTATGTTGGCGCGTGAAAGAAAAAAAATAATAAATGAAATAAAATTAAAAGAATTTGACACATCCGATTATGCTAATCACTTTGATTAGTGGTTCAGTGGGCCCCACCCCGCAACATTATGGTAATTTTAAATAATTACTTATGACAAGGAGAAGAAAATGCACTTTCTTAGTTGTAATTTTTCTTTGGGCAAATTATAAATTAATTTGATGTATGTTAAAATTTAGTGTTATTTAAAAATCTACACTTTAATTTTAATTAAAATTTAGTTGTTATAATTTAAAATTTTAGATTTTAGTTTTTATGATTAGGAGGGATCTTCAATTTAGTTTATATGATTTGAAAAATTAGTTTTAATCTCTAAAGTTTGATAAAATCTATAAAATAGTTTATATAATTCGTGATTGTTGATGAATAAAATATGTTGAAGTTAGTTATTTATGTGTTAAATGATGAGAGTGTGCGATAAGTAATTAATTGAATAAAAAATGTATCATTTCATATATCAAAGTTACATCTACTGGATTCTTCTACGATTTACGAATAACATTGACTATCTTTTTTATTTCATCAAATATAAAGAATAAATTATGTTTTTTCAAACAAGATTAAACTCTATATTCCTCCAATTACAAATACTAAATTTTATATTTCTTCGAACTATATAAACTAAAGTTTAGATTCTTAAACTATAGATACTAAATTTTAACTTTCTTCAAACCATATGGATCAAATTCAAACATTTTAGTCTATATACTGGTAATGTAAACCTAGTGATAAGATGCAGCTACAAATTTAATTGCACATTATAACTCTAATTTATATTTTTTTTAAAAATCTTACCAAATTTAAAAAAATAATTACAAATACAATCACTTTCCATCAAATCAAATACAATCAATGGTATTAATGATCATTTCTTCATTTTAATTATTGGTTAAAAAGTGCATGCATCTATCTTATGATATCATATCATAAAATGTAGACATTCGTCTCAAAATCAATCGACAATAGTAGCCTACCTATCTTTTAAATGCTACGACGCATCGTTATTTTTTCCAATGTGGGACATGGTAGGATCATCAACATGAACTACCTTGTATGTATAATCGAGACAGCAATTTGATAAAATGAATTCAACCCTACCTTTATTAAATAAATGAATCAAGTTTCTCCATAGAAGAGTAAGAACTTCTTTGTGAACCTGCCTGCACGTTACAGTTCACCCAAGCACATCTGATAATGAATAATTTTTTCTTCATTATTAAGAATTATTAGGTAACTAAACAATGGAAATGACACCATAATTCGTTAGCATACATTTTTTGAAGATACACTTTCTATCTAGTTTAATAAACAATGGAATGATTACAAATGGTTCACCTCAAGAATTGGAGCTCTGTTGCTAGTACTTTAGACAAACCAGAAGTAAGACAGAATGGCTCTCGAGTTCGAATGCAAGACTTGAGCATTCACCCTTCGATTTCGCTTGAAGATCGATGAATCGTCTGCAGATTTTTCAGGAGTTTCTTCTCTCTTCTTAGTGGATTGGCCGACTAATTAAAAAAAAAAACCATATTAATCTTCACTTGAACCACTGTCATGTGGTTCTCTCCTTATCATGTTGAACAAATCCTGAACAACCGTCGACATTGGTGGCCGGAATTCGGGCTCCGACTGCAAAATGCAAATGATGTTCGGTGAGTATGATCCATTTGAGGTGGATGGAAGAATTATCATTTATCAACAGACGGTATGAACTATTGGAAGGGTACAATCCAACTTTTCCAATTTAGCGCATGAAGATATTATAATGGTGATACTTTTTGGCAAATTAAAGGAAGCAAATGAAATTCTCTACCAGCACCATCAAAACAGAACTTTCTACACTAATATCATGAAGCTGCTCACCTGAACACATTTTGATATGATATCGGCAACGTACGACAAGGATTTCGCAGGGTATCGACCATTGAGAGAAGGATCAACCATGCTTGTCAATGCCTCTATGTCGTGAAGCTGTGGAATTGCCCATCTGACTAGAAATTGCTCGCCTCTGGCCCTTGTTCTATTCAAAACCATGGAAAGACATTGAATACACTAGAAAAATGGCCCAAAAATAATCGATACTATTTTCTTTCAACTACTAACCTGTCATAAGACATCCGGCCGGTTAGAAGTTCCAGCATAACCACACCAAAGCTGTAAACATCACTCTCAAGTGTGTAAACTCCTGATTCAAATTCCGGCGCTCCATAACCATATGCTGTTAGAAGCTGACCAGATAGCTGGGAAGTATGGAAAATGAAGTGTCAAATGTTTTAAGCTATAACTTGACGAGTGAATCTATTTGAAATATAGAAGAACTAGAAAGACTAAGGAACAGAACTTTGACGTTGCACAAGAGTCATTACTTTAAGTTCAATTAGTACTTGGAATAACTAGGAAGAGTCTGGACATTTTCTCACAGCAAGCATTTTTTAAATTCTTTGGAGCTCGAACCATCGTCAAAGAAAGAAAAAAAAAAGTCAATTGTACATTTTCCCTTTCTAAGGAAAAAGAATTCACTACCCTTTCCGTTAGCCAATCAAACTATAATTATTGTGCCAACAAGGGCAGTACCACAGCGTTATCAGTATATATATACTGGCTTGAGGCGATGTATTTGAATCCTCCGCCTCAATGGTTGTAGAACTCAAAAAAAATATTTACAAATACTGTCACGGAAAGGAAAAAAACAGCTGTCCAAATAGTAAACCGCGGTTAATCACTAATTGCCAAGAATCTCAGTTCAATATATATATATATCCGAGCATGTGTAGAATATTTACATGAGAAAATAAAGAAATTAGACCATGAGAAGATTATTAGGTTATGGCTTACCTGACTAACAGCTCCTTTTGATATCAATGGAGCCAGACCACAGTCTGAAACACGCACTGAAAGATCATCATCAAGTAGGACATTTGCAGACTTGAAATTCCTATGAATAATAGGTGGCTGACAGACCTCATGCAGATACCTTCAAACAAAAGACAAAAAAACAAATGAATACGAAATTACAAACAATTTCCCTTTTACATTTCGCACCGGCTTGTTGATCAGTTAAGAATGATAAAAAAAAAAAAGATGAAAAGATCCACACTCACCTCAAGTAGGATAACTAATTCCCCAACCATACTTACTCAGTAAGCACCCAACACCTCCCTTACATTGACCCCATGTTACTCAAAAAGGCTCTTTCTTCAACTTCCAACTTTAACTCCAACTAATGGACTTTCCCTTTTTAAATTATTGCCAACCCAAAGAAACAACATCTATATCTGATGTATATTTTATGCAGGAAAGCTACAAGTACAATGGAAGACTAACTTGAAAACATGAAACAATTAACTTTATACCTACATTGCTTTTGGTTTTTAGTACAATGTAATAGGTCGGTTATTGAAGATGAAAGTACAGATTATGCAGAGGACTACTAAGGTAAATATACGTATTTCGAACAAAAAAATCCTACATTTCTTTTGTTTGGCTTGCTCTGTACACTATTGATTCTGTTGATCCTCATTCAAAGAACAAGTCAGAGTCCTATAGAAACTCCTGGAGTACAGAGCAACATCGTGGCGATCGTTGTATATATGAACTGAAGGTCTAATAGAAAGTTCTAGGACTAAAAAGAAAATAAAATTCTGAAATATCCAGAAACACCCACCAACAGCTTTCGCATTACCGACATATGTTATGTTAGTGAACAACTTAGTACACTAAAAAAGAACAAGAAGACCGTACTATTTGTGAATCTGTGATAATGGAAACCCAAATCTTTTTTCCTCCTCTACAAACAACGCAAGCGTAGGAGACTGATAGGCAATACTAAATCTAATTCCTGACTAAAATCTTATGCGGTAATTGACATTTTAAGCACTTGTACAAAAAATGCATGGACGAGCTACGCATTAGACTAAATAAACAGACTTTACTGCTTAATAGCTGAACTGCACGGCTAAATGCAAAAGAACTACTTAAATATTGTTTCCAGTAACATGGACATAGAGAAACCTCAATACCCAACCTTGATTATACGAATCCGCTAAAAATAAAATTAAGCTGAGCAGCTTAAAAGGCTAAGAATTTCAGATCGGGGAAGCAAAACTGAGGCCAAAATTGCTTAGTAGGAAGGCAGGCAAGGAAGTGGCAAAGCTCAAACTTGCATAAAAAAGGTACATGAATATTTTACTTACTCCAAGGCTCTTGCAGCCCCAAGAGCCATTCTAATGCGGGCATTCCAAGAAAGTTTCTTTCTGAACTCTTCGTCTGTGTGCAGTGCATCCTGCAATGTTCCACTACTGCAATACTCGTAGATAAGAAGCCTTTCACCATGCTCTGCACAGTAACCAATGAGCTCAACCACATTAGCATGCCGGATTCTATCGATATTATTCACCAACTCAAGAAATTCATCTTCCTTTTGCTCATTGAATGCTCTTTTATCCATTTTCTTGACGGCCAATAGCTTCAAAATCATTAGAATGGTCAAATGTTAGATATGAGGTCATTAAAACTCAAGCAACATAATGGTGCATATCAATATGTAGAAAATGAGGCTGGGATGATCAAATTATTTGCTCAATTGAGAGCAGTAAAATAGTTGTTCACAAACAATCATATTAAGAGACAGTTCCCTTGTTGCAATTGAGAATCCCACATTGAAAACATGTGAAGATCTCATTATCTCTATAAGAGGAACTCCAAGATGGAACCTCATTTTAATCCAATAGTTCCTATCACCCTTGCTTGTTTTATCCTAGTTTTTTGGAAAAAACCACTATATGCTTGACTTGTTTTGGGCAATGGGAATCAATATTTGCTGATTTTTCTCAGAACTGCATCCCAGAAAATTTAACTGTAGAATGCGAAAATATCAGGGGTCAAGAAAACAGGGCCTTCTTTTAGCTCGTATGGCTATTGAGAAGGAAAACATAGAAATAATCTGAATATTTTGCACAATTTTCTGCAAGAGGTTTACAGTCTACTACGTAATAGCTAGATTGAATGGCAACATAGGTATCCTAATAAAAATAATCAATACATTGGCCGCTTCTTCACATTCTAGCCCAACTCAAACTAAATTTTACCATTCCATCTGAGCATGGTCGAGATTAATATATCTGCAATTCTCACAAAATATAGACTCAATATGCTGACCACATGATAGAGAATTGTAATCAGCAAAATTATCAAGGCACAAGAATAACGAAACACATAATGCTGCAGGAACAAAACTAACAAAAACATTTGCATTCCACAGAAAGGATCGGCAAAGAGTTGGAAACGTAATGAAATTATTGATAGCAGTAAATTTACCTTCCCACTTGGAAGCTGTGCCCTGTAAACTCTCCCCAGCATTCCTTCTCCTAGAAGATTCTCTTGTGAAAAGCTGTTTGTGTACTGCTGAAGGGACGCAATGGTGAAAGATTTTGCAAAAGTTGAGGTAATTCTATGCTTTGTGGGAGGCTTCAAGGGAGGAACTTCGGCTGGAATGGTGGGCACGGTGGTGAACGCTTCAACAGGTGGTGGTGGTGGAGGAGGAGGGGGAGGGGGAGGGGGAGGGGGCGGCATTAGATAGACATCAAGTGCGCTCATATCTACTTCATGATGATCCTTCTTTGGAATAGTGCTCATTCTTGGCATGTTTCTCCCTCTCTCTTCATGAGCTTTTGGAACATTCTGAGGCTCTGTTTGAGTTTCCTGCTTCAGCTTTACTACTGCCTCTTTTGGAACTGTTGATAATTTTACACAATTCAGTATATGACTAAGAATAAGTTTGTTATGAAAAAATATGTGCTAAATAGGATCTATTAACCTTTAGATATATGATCAATTGGATGGTGCCGGGATCCCTCATTTCCAGCATTCTCTTTCTCACCTCCATAAGTACCTATCTGATGATGTCGCCTGGAAATACTATCAGCTGATCTCCTTCTGCACCTCGGCATAAAAAGCACACATGCCAAAACCAAGATTATGAACGAAAACACAACTGCTAGTGTTATCAAAACAACCCTCTTAGTGCTTTTCTTATTTCTTCCAGTGCTTGATTCCTCGGGTGCGGAAGGTCCATCAGCCTGTTTCTTAGGTTTTTGTTGAGAAGATGGTGGTGCTTCAGAAACTGATGGTGCTTGTACTGGCTTTGATAGTGATGGTGGTGGTGGCGGCAGGGATACAGAAGGAGGAGGTGTCGGAGAAACAGAAGAATTAAATGGATTTCCATCCTTTCTGTATCAGAGATGGTGATGCCAAAATGAGATTAAGAAGTTTATGCGAAGACTTCTAAGTAACTCTGTTTTTATGTTGGACAGTGAATGGAAATACATCTTTGAAATGATTACAAAATTCTTTTACTAAATACCACGTCTAATGGATGAACTACCCTCCACAAAAAAGTCATTTCAGATACCAATCGATAAGGATGACAGTCCTACCCGAATCTTCATATTGGTATGATATTGTTCACTTTGGGCATACACCCTCAAGACTTTGTTTTTGGTTTCACCCAGAAGACCTCATATCAATGAAGATAGTTGTCATTACTTATATACCCCTGACTTCCCTTCTTCTAACGAATGTGAGATACTTTCTTTGCATCCCAATACTTAGATCATGTTTAAAATAGTCCAGTTCAAAAGATGCAATAAAAGAAAAACAACAACTCCTTCCTCTCACCTAAAAGTAGGGATAGTCAGCAACTTCTCAGGTATGGGTCCATTGAAAAGGTTGTTCTCTATATTCCTGCTCAAACACAAGAAAATGAATATTTAGGAAACAAGCAAAAGATATCTTACACCAGGAATAGTTTTGAGATTTCCAAAATCTATCCATTAAGTTGAACCCGATGGCTATACTAAAACCGAATGAAAAAAAATAGTTAAGACAAGTACAAGTCTTTTAGAGGAAGGTCTTGTAGAACATCAAGGGTCCCTGATAGCTGATTATTCTGCAAATGCCTGGAAATTATAAATAATTAATGAACGTATGAAAATCTCTAGTTTGCATTGAGCCAGAGCTACAAAATACTCACAGGGTGGTCAATGCCAATAAATCGCTTACAGATGGAGGCAGATATCCACTCAAGTTGTTATTGGATAAGTCGCTACAAATATTAAAGCTTCAATAAGCTTCAGTCATCAAACCAAGGACTAAAGCATAAGCATAAGAGATGGGACATACAAATTGACCAATTGAGTAATGCCTTGAAAGGAATCTGGTAACTCTCCGCTTAGTTTGTTATAATTCAACGACCTATAAGTCGGGAAAAGAAAAAGCTAAGACAAACATGAAAATCCATAGAAGTAACAAAACAGTAACAATACTAATAAAACAAACAAAAGACCCAAAGTCAGCTCAAGGATCTCATGTCAGCTCCCTACGGATCATGCACTGGATCCATCAGCCCAGAATCCAATCCGAAAAAAAAAAACATAATTTTTTTTGTCGGAATAGGGAAGGAACAAAAAAAAAAGCACACAAACGGGGAACACTGGCTTACATGGCTGTTAGTTGAGTCAAAGATGATATGGAACTCGGAATGCTTCCAGTGAACTCATTAGCTGAAAGAAACCTGGGAAAGGTAATGAATGAGTATTTTGCAATTCATGCACAAGGAAAGTAACAAAACATTAGCACTATAGAATAAGAGCATACAAGTTCTGCATGGTGACGGGTAAACTGGATGGAATACTTCCTCCTATATGATTGTTGCTTAAATCTCTGTCATCCAGCATAGGAAGTCATACTATAAGTGTCAGCAACAAACGTAGCAAGAGAAAGAAAAGTAGCATATGGTTTTACATGTCATTATTGACTGTAGATAATGCATTTCTTCTTTCTTTCTTTTTTTTAGAATAATGGCTCTACCCTTGCCAAACAACTTGTATAAAATATCCAAAAAAAGGAGCAGGAAATTTCGATCAAATCGTAATCATTAACAATGTAGCTAGATGAAATGAATATACAAGTAAGGCCAGCTTTGGCAGGTGGTGGTTGCAAACATGAGAAAACAAATCACTTGTAAAGGGATATTTCAATCAAGAGGGCAGCCAAGGCGTAGAAATTAGACCTCAAAGCCGACTAATACATTCATTTGGAGAGATGTGCACATTTACTTACATCGTTTGGATCGAAGAAAACATTCCCAAGTTGTCACCAAGTTCACCTCCCAAATTAGCAGCATTAATAACTCTAAAATCAAAAGGTTCAGTTAACTGTGTTTTGAGAAGTACAAAATAAAATTTTCGAGAAAGGAAAGTAACATACATTTTAATGATGTTTGAATCATTGCATACAACACCCTGCCATGCATCTCCACATGGGTCTTGCCCAGTGCCCCATCCAGGAAGGCTGGGGAGTCCCAGTGCGGAATGAAAACTACTAATAGCAGCAACTATTAACAAGAAAAAATGCAGATTCAGCCAAACCACTTACTCTAGAACTAATAAAACAAAAGATTTCATCGCTCTTCTTTCTTTTAATTTTATGAGAAGCAAATCTTTCATTGACAAACATAAAAGAATGCAAGGAACATACAAAAAAGAGCCAAGCCAAAACTAGCTTCATAAAAAAAAAAAAAAAAAATCTCATATTGAAAATAGAGTAAAAAAAAAACCATTACTTCTAAAAGATCACAATTGAGTTAAAAAGTCAACAGGGATAACAAAGGTAATGTTTGATAACTATTTTGTTTTTGATTTTTGGTTATCCAAAATTAAATCTACAACTACTCCAATCTATGGTTTTCCTTACTTCCATATCTATAATTTACCTGATCAAAATTTGAAAACTAAAAGAAGAAAAAAAAAAAAGCAAGCTTGCAAAAACTTGTTCGGCCTTTTGGAAAGACAACATGAAATTGTCAGAGATTTGAGTGAAACAATCTTAAACTTCAAAAACCAAAACAGAGAATTGGATGGTTATCAAACCTGCCTAAATTTTGTAGTAAAACAATAACAAAAGACTTCCCTCCTATAGGTGGAAGCATTGACATTGACAGCAATGCAGAAAACGAGAGAAGCTTACTGCTAAACCAGGTTTTGGCACATTCATTCAGAATGACAATCAATGGCAGAAGACAAACATAAGAAGATCCAATAATGTGGCCAAAAGATGATATAGAATACATCAATCACACCCATGATTCACATTTTAACCCACATTTTCTTGCATCAAAATGACGATTCATCTGACAAAACTCAAATGTTAAATTAAATCGAAGCCTTACAATCTCCTGGATTCGTAATTCCCAAAAGAACTTGGGCTGCGCAGATCACGAATCCTACTAGAACCTGCGCCCAGATCCTCAAATTGCAACTCCTCGAAGATCTCTTCCAACCCATTGTTGCAAAACTCACCTCTATTCCTTAATGAAAAACTCAAATTCTCGCAAACATCCTCCAACCTGCAAGCACCGACAAAGAAATAACAGAATGAAAAGCACAGCAACGGACAGAATTCAAGCTCAACATTCCACAAAACGAAGATTAAACTCTATACCAAGCAAAACCCAAGTGAAGAATTGAACACGCAACAGAGCCACGCCGACCAAAGCCGTAGGTACAAAGTTCAAGAACTACTAAAAGTAAAAACGATTCAAATCTGAATCTATTAAGAAAATGGGTTCCAGAAAGAGAGATAGAAACTTGCAGTAAAGTTGGAGGAGCATGAAACTTAGCAAAATGCAGAATAAACTGACGCTGGAAAGCGAATTATGAAGAAAAAAAAGAAGAAGCTGAAAGTAACTTTCTAAAAAGCTATGGAGTTCTTAATCATATAAAGATTTAAGCACCCCAAATGAAGATCGGAAGAATTAATGGAACTGGGAATTCATTGAATTAAGAAAGGGAAGTAGAACACGGCAAATATACAAAATTCAATTTGAGCTCAAATGGGTGAACAAATGAAATTCCTGGATTTTAATTCAATTCAATTCAATTCAATCTCAAATGGGTGAACAGCCTATAAACAGTCAAGCTGGAAAATTAAGTAAAAAAGCAAAGTTGGAAATGTAGAATAATATTATGGCCAGAATTTCTTTTAAACTTCACTGCACTTTCTCTCTCCTCTCTCTGGTTCAGGCCTATGTTCTATTTCTCGCTCTAAAAGCTAAATAGAAACAAAATTTAATTGTTTTCAGGAAAACAAAAAATGTATAAAAGAATTGGAAATTTTGTGTGAATTTGTAAATATGAGCCTGTTGTTTTTCATGTAGGAGTGTGCACCACGCTCTTTAGAGCGCGTGAAGTATATTCATACTTGTTGCTCAATATGGTTGATGATGATACCATAAGCCAGATATCATTTCTATAAAATTTCAGTAATTGAATGAAAAAAATAATTATAAATATTATCCCATTAAAAAAAAATACAAGTTTAGTTATTATATTATTATTATAATTTCATTAGTTTTTTAATACAATATTTATAAAATATTAACACTTATTAATATTGATGTAGGTACATATTTCAAAATTTGTTTTATCATTATAATTATTTCATGAAAATAATTTATATAATATAAC
>JBBMEG010000001.1:2756230-2799264 GCA_037832605.1 Cyclanthera cordifolia | reverse complement strand
TCTAAAAAGTAACTATAGACTAAAGATTATTCATTATTATTATTATTATTATTATTATTATTATTATTATTATTATTTAACTATTGAAAGTGGAATGAACTAAATTTAGACGTTAAAAGCAGATGACTAAAATTAACTAAAACAATATTTCAATTATTTTTTATGAGAGAATAAAGATTTAGAAAATTGGGAAAAATCAGGTTTGAAAAATTAATAAACCAAACCTTTTTAGAAAATGAATTGATGAAATAGGTTCGGTAATTTTTTGTTGATAGAACTAAACATTAATGTCACTCAGGGCGAGAAAGCATACTTCCAAAACAAACCTTCAACCAGCTGTGTCACTAGGAGACAAAAGTTGAATAAGAGATTCCCTATCGTTTTTTTACTTTTCCCTGTCGCTTCACTTCATTTGCTATCGAATATAACTAAAGTTGAATAAGAGATTTAACTAAAGTTCAATATGAGATGACCACAAGACTTCTAAAAAAAAAAAAAAAAAAAATATATATATACATATATAATTAAATAAATATATTATGTATTTGTAATTATTGTTTATCTTACTATGGATGAAATTTGAATCATTTCCATAATTAGCATAAAATAATTATGTATTTACAAATATACTAGAAAGTTTGAAGTTTTACAAAAAAAAAAGCAACTTAATTTAAATCAAAACATAAAATATAGGTAATGGTTAAAATGGAGGGAATAAAATGATAATTTAACTAAAATTGAAATTTTTACATATGGGCTAAGCCACTTATAAATTGGGCCACAAATATCCCTCAGAAAGTCCAATAAGTTCTATTTGTATGGGGTTTTAATCAATGGCTGAAAACGCCTTAGCAACGAACGCCCTTCAACTCTGTAAATACGAAGCCATCCAAATTCCGGTGAGGCTTTTATTGAGATCGCCAATCTCAACGATGAACACCCGTTGCCAAAGATTTGCGCGAATCTTTGAATCCGTCGGCAGATCCTTCTCTTCTTCATCTTCTTCAACCTCCGCCTCTGCTACCTCCTCACAATTTCCCCGGACTTTGGCTGGACTCCGGGAACGACTTTCCGCCGAATCCCCCTTGCTTTCCGACTTTGTTGACCTGAAATCATCTGATTCGTATTCTGTGGAGGTTGGTACCAAGAAGAAGCCCCTTCCTAAACCTAAATGGATGAAGGAATCTGTGCCAGGTGGCGAGAAGTATGTTCAAATCAAGAAGAAGCTCCGGGAATTGAAGCTTCATACTGTTTGTGAGGAGGCTAAGTGCCCTAATTTGGGGGAGTGCTGGTCTGGTGGAGAAACCGGCACTGCCACTGCTACGATTATGATTCTTGGTGACACTTGTACCAGGGGCTGCAGGCTAGTCGTAATTCAATTAATTTATTTCATTTCGTTGTGCTTACTTTGTTTACAGTGATTTTGATGATTGGAGAATGCTAATTTGTGGCTATTGTACTGTGTATAGTGTAATTGGGTATATTAGATTCAGTGGGGAGCGTGAATGGATTGACAACGAATTGTTTTTGTCATAGAAAAGATATAGTTGATTGCTTTGGTATCATCTCACTGCTTTAGAATTTCTATTAATTTCATTGCTGTTTTGGATGGTTTGTATTCCAGGTTCTGTAACGTGAAGACATCTCGAACTCCACCTCCACCAGACCCAAATGAGCCGCAAAATGTTGCTGAGGCAATCGCATCATGGGGTTTGGATTATGTAGTTATCACTAGCGTGGATCGCGATGATTTACCTGATCAAGGGAGTGGTCATTTTGCAGAGACGGTGCAGAGACTTAAGGTGTTGAAGCCAAATATGTTGATTGAAGCATTAGGTACAAATTCTCTAGCAGTTTCCTTACGGTGTCATGTTCATTGTTACATTGAAGGGTTCTTGGTTGGTAATTTTTGGTTTAGTCACTCGATCTTATTTTTCATTCAATTGAACTTCGGAATTTAATGAAAGTTACCTACTTAACCGTGTATTAGTGCAGGCACAAAATCTTCAACTTACAATGTTCTTTTGCCACTGATTTCTTTGATTTGTTCTTTGATGTTGCTTGTTAATTGGTTCTGCAGTTCCTGATTTTCGAGGAGACACTGGCAGTGTAGAGAAAGTTGCTAAGTCTGGCCTTGACGTCTTTGCTCATAACATAGAGACGGTTGAAGAGCTACAGGGAGCAGTTAGGGATCACCGTGCTAACTTTAAGCAATCATTAGACGTTCTTGTCATGGCTAAGGAATTTGCTCCTTTGGGAACACTTACAAAGACTTCCATTATGTTAGGCTGTGGGGAAACACCTGATCAAGTCGTGCAGACAATGGAGAAGGTGAGAGCAGCTGGAGTTGATGTGATGACATTTGGTCAGTACATGAGACCTTCAAAGCGCCACATGCCTGTATCAGAATACATTACTCCCGAGGCTTTCGAGAAGTATCAAAATCTTGGCATGAAAATGGTACCTCTCATTCTTTTTTATTTGTACCTTTTGATTTTGTGTATTGTTTTCTTTGTTATGCAAGGTATAGTTAAATCAAGTCTTTAAAGGCTAAAACCTACTTGAAGTTTTTTGTTTCGTGTATTGTCGTTTTCGCTATCTATTTACTATGTCAGCTGCAATTAATCTTCATTTGGATTTCTTATGAGTAATACCTATATTGTCGCCTTTCTACCATTACAATACTATGTGTCGCTTTGTTTGAATTGTTTAAGGCAGTCGTTGATTTACCATATCAAGTATCACATGATCAGTAGTTTACTAATGTATTGAGTTATTTGCATTACCTTGAGTGAGGATGCACCAATGATCTGAAAGTTCATTTTTTGTTTGGTTGTGACAGGGTTTTCGGTATGTGGCATCTGGCCCAATGGTTAGGTCCTCATACAAGGCAGGAGAATTCTATATCAAATCAATGATTGAATCCGATCGGGCAACTTCTAATTCACAGTCCACACAACCTTGATACTGTTGTAACCATTTTTAGCGGCCATCTGTCCCCAATAGTCCCATAATTTATCACGTGGCATTTAGTTTGTCATGTTGGCAAAATGGACTTGTTATTTAATGGGTTTATCCAGTCATTTGTTTAATTCCTGTTATCAAGGTCTGCTGCAAATGTATATCATTCATTGTCACTTATTTTGCTTTTATGTTATATAATAAGTCAATGATCTCTTTCCATTCCTCCTGGTTTTGCCGAATGAGCATGGGGTTATATTGCTTTATTTCTACAATGTTTAAATTCGTATTTCGTTTCTATCTGTATGAATAATACCATTTTGCTTGTTCACGCAATGAAATTTAGATTTGAAAAGCAGGTTCGGGGGATCGGGTTGACATAAAGGCTCTGGTAATTTTCTTCTCTAGTCCTCGTACTCAAGCAGGGATTTGTTGAGTGCTTTGCATGAGTGGTAAAAGCATTTTGGAAGAAGTTAAATAGGAAAGTCAAGTGATACCATTAACATCTTTTTACGATACCCTATCTGAATGGTAACTTAAATAATCCCATCCCCGTATTAAACACTCCATTGACAGTCTGTTTCTTCTTCATTGGTACTGGGCGTAGAGCCATTTCACTGGCAACTCTGCCACGCTCCACTCTGTTTCTGGAGTGTCTCGCCCAAGTAGCTTTCCTCTCCTTTCCCACCCAAATTCATTATCCTCTGTTAAATTCAAAATTTCAAATTCTAATATTCCTCTCCATTACCTTCCATTTCCATTTCTCACAGATTCATAATTCTCATGGGTTGTTGCTTTAGCAGAACCTTGGACAGAGGTCAGCCTCATCGTCCTGGGAGAAGTCCGTCACGGGGAACGTTTGACACCAATGTCGAAAGCTTCCCCAGAAACAGAACCCCAGAAGAAGAAACCGTCAAAGAAGTCCTCTCAGAGACTCCCATTGCCAAGCCACAGAAAACATCCTCAAACTCTCAAGAAGACAAGTCTCAAGAGCTGAAAGTAAAGCCAAGTCCACTGGAGGAAGGATTCCTTTCAGTTTCGGAGACATCTCAGGTTACAGAATGGTGCAGCAATATGAGCGAAAGCGTATCATTGGCGACCACCATTTCGGAGCAAAAAGAAGGCGATGAGGCCTCCAGTAAACAGAGCAAAGAGAAGGCAATGAAGCCTCAAGTAAACAGAGCAATGACGCGCAGAAAGCGTCCATATCCTGGCAACCCATCATACAGGAGAGAGCAGAGAGACAAATGTTCTGCTAAGAAAACTGAACTGTTACCAGAGAAGAAGTCTGGCGTTTCTTGCAAGTACACACAACGGACGACACAATCAAGGGAATCAAGGGTCAGGAAGGTGAATGGAGGGCACGAGCAACAATCTGGAGTCAGCCATGGCCACTGTTCGAGGTCATCAGCTGCTGGAACAGTTAATAAGATGGGGAATGCGAAAAGCAGTGAGAAAAGAGACAAAGGGAAGGTGGAGGAGAAGCCACTGGATAATGGAATTCAGCCCCTTTATGAATCTATTGAAAATCCACTTGTCTCACTTGAATGTTTCATCTTTCTGTAGGGTTGGTTCTGGTTGGATTCTTGTCAAATTTCTGCAAATGTGTTGTATACAAGACTTGGTTAGTATTTCTTTTAATTTTGAGATTCCAACCTATTATTGGGGATCTGCAATTCAAATGGTTCTTCGAGTTGGCATCTTTCTTTACTGTTTTGGGGAAAAGTGAAGTCTTTTATCTTTACTCTTCTTTTTTTTTTTTTTTTCCTTTGTTTGTATTGAATATGCATGGAGTACAGGTTATGTCTACTATGGTGGGGCTGACACTGGAACATTTCTCTTTTTCTTTTTTTCTTTCATTGTGGACTGTGCTGTCCCGTGCACTCCAGACAAAGGGGTCAACAAAGGTAGCTCAGAGTTCAAGGTGAATGAATTTGCAACAAGTTTTCTGTTCATTTTGTTAATGCTATTTCCGGAAGTAAAAATGAAAACAACCATTAAAACACACAACCAATTGCAAATACTTATATTTCCAAACCAACGATCAACTGTGATAAGATTAGCATTTGGATAATGCCCATTATAAAAATTTTAAGTGATGTTTGTTTTGAGTGTTTATGAATATTTTATAAACGAGCTTTTATAATCACTCTTTAAAAATCTTATACAAACGAGTTATTATTATTTTTTTTTTATAAACAATCAAAATAACTCCTCATTTCTAAACACTCAACCATTTTACAAACAAACACCCCCTAAGTGCATTTGTGTTTGGGAAACGGAGCTAAGAGAAGAGAAGTAGAGGGAAGAGGAGGGGTTGAGATGATAGTTGAATTAATTAACTATTTGTTTGAAGATTGTTGTTAATTGAGTAATTAGATATTTGTTTGAAGATTGTTATTTTGTGAATTATTAATCTACCCCTCTTTGTTGTACAAATAACAAACACGGGATTTGGTTGTGTTTGTAGCTGTTTGGGGAAGATAAACTTGTTATGAGAAATAAATAGTGTGTTTGGGACGAAGAACGAGAATAATTAGGAGGAATAAGAATTAATGAGAGAATATGAAAGAGAGTGACTATGAGAAAAATAATTATTTGTGTTTGAGGTGGATGAAAAATTATGGAAAAAGTAATTAATTGTCTTCAGAGTGAAAGAAATGATAATGAATACGAGTAAAAAATAATTATGAAAAGAATACAAAATTGTTGAATAATAATAAAAAATAGTTAGGAAAAGAACATTCCCATTTTTTTTCCTTGTTCTTAGTGTTCCAAACATATCTAAAAAATTGTTTATTTTGATATGAGCAGTTGAGAGAGCATAAGTGGTATGAATGGATTTTTGGAGGGTTTATGAAGAGTTGTATTGTAGCTTTATCCCCTCCAAACAGCCCCTGATCATCTCTGTTTTTCTGATTTGTTTTTATGCTGTTTACTTTTTATCTTTGTGAAATAATGCTGGTGTTTACTATTTTCTCAGTTAGGCGGTAAAATTAAGACAATAATTAACTTATGTTTATAACTTTGATGTGAGTGAAAAAAGCATGGGATTTCATTATGACATAATAACAATGAGGATACTAATCATGATTACAGGAGCAGCGGACCCAGCCTTGCAACACTCAATTCATTATCATCCTGTCTTTTAATTTTGGTGGGGGCAGGAGAAAGCCCAAATCCACATCAACTAATACAACCTACAGGGCAACAACATATTCAAGTTAAAAGAGACTGCTGAAGTTGATGTGACTTTCACCATGTTTTTCAACTTTAGAATACGTCAAGTTGCAAGTCAGAATGAGCTGAAATTGTGAACTGTGGGGTGACCCTTTGTTCTATACTCATGTTATTTTTCAGGTCAACAGGTGTTGGAGATTGATGTTAAGCTTGAAGATGGACAGATGCTCAAGTTATGTTGATATAGAGGCTTCAAAATGGGCTCGGGAGGAGCCGGAGCCGGAGCCGGGTGAGCGATGTAAGTCGGAATTTCTTCCCCCGGCATCAATACAGATACTCCACTAGAGTAAACTGTCATCTACATAAGTCAAGTAAAAGAAAAATGCATTAGTCATCTACTTGGTATCATGGTTCTGATATTGCTGCAAGAAATCAGCATGAATGGCGCAAAAGAAAGTGGTCCGAAAATGATTAAGCATGTTTGACAGATGCAATAAATACATGTTTTATTTAAATATTATTGTTGTTGGTACAAGTTCATGCATGACAATTCTGTAGCATGTTGTTCATAACAGGGGGAGAGATAAAAAGAGAGACATGTTAATGACTTGTCCCTGTACAGATACTGTTGATAACAGTATAGAGTTATAAATTTGATTAAGAAGTCAAATAAATCAAAACCTCACTCCAAGAGAACATTAATGCTTGTCCAAACTTTTTCCCTTTTCTATACCAATTGAGTGTTTGGCAAGTTTAAGTTACACTCATCTCAATATTTGATTGGATTTTGGGTTAGGAGAGGAGAGAACAAGGGAGGAAGTAGAGGCAAAAGAGGAAAAAGAGTGATATGGTGATACGATCGATATTTTAGAGAAGAGAGGCTGTGAAAACCTTTCAGGAATTTATGTTTAAGAAAGAAAATGTTTATTTTAGATGAAGTTGATATAAAGTTTGATTTAAGATCTGATGAGATGGTGAAGGGAAGTGGAGAAAAGGTTGAGAAGGAATTAACGAGAGATTATGGTGTACTAAAAACAAACAATAAGTTAAATCTCTCTACTTTCTCTCCTCCAAATCCAATCACTCCAATATTTTAAAGTCTTGAAAATCAAAATAATTAATAATTAGGTTGTCATTATTGATATAACCAATGACAACTCTAAATTTTCCAAAATCCTTTTAACCACTAGGACAAGTAACTATTTTCACTTTTCTTTGCCTTTTATCCCTAATGAAGAGAAAGAAAGCCACATGATCAAACATGATGGTCATTAAAAGCAAATGCCTCCAAACCAACAAAGAAAACTCATTAATAATGATCACCAATTTGATTTTCAATTGAAAATAGCTGGCCTATGAGCAAAAAAGGAGGACAACTTTATCATACTTGAGATGTAAGAATAAGACACAAACTAGTGGAAGCAGATTCTATATGATCAAGGACCTCCTATTTAAATACATTCTTCTATGTTAGTATATTTCCAACACTAGCAAAAGTGAGAGTATCACTCAAAATAATTGAATACTCTCCCAACCAAATTCAGCTGTATATGCTGGTATGGTACAAGTATATTACCTTATAGAATGTAGGAAAAATATTGAAAACGGTGACAGCTGAGACTTTATAAAAGCTAAATAAATTCTTCAAAATATGTGCATTTTATTATATTGTTATCAGAAAGGGAAACATAGCATGTGATTATGTCTGTAATTAACTTGCTACAACTAATCCTTCCTTATGAACAGTTGTGCTATTTCTTGCTTGATATGAACAATGCATTTAATGGTCTAGGATCAAATTGTTGACGAAGTTTATTGAATCGAGATGGGTTTGAATAATATGTTCATTGAAAATGTCATTTGGCACAGTTCACAATCAACCATTGCTTAAAAAAATGAAAAGGCAGTTTGACACATTTTAAAGACTCATGGACTTGATTTTGGCTATCAAATTTTATTCTGGTTGGATTGCTATGACAATTGAGACAAAAACACATGCTACCTACATGCTGCGGACCCATTATCCTTAAAATCTTGAATGAGGAAAAACTATTGTATTAATGTTAGCAAACAGAGGTAGTATGGAAATTTTCAGCAGAAAACTATTTGAAAATAGTTAGAAACATTATTAATTGACACACACAGAATTTACTACCCCTTAATTTAGGATGGGTTTTGCTTCGCTGTCTAGTCTGACTTAAAGAACGAGTCGTGAGTCGTGACTATCCTAAGTATACTAGAGCAAAACTTTGTTTTTTGACTTCAAAAAAAAAGAGCACAGAAAAACATGAAAAGAAGTAACTATTCAAATTTCAATATGTTAACACAGTTTAAAGGCATGTTTGGCTGCATGAAAAGAGGAAGGGTAAAGTGGGAGAAGGATAAAGAAAGAAAAGTAAAGATATGTTTGGTGTGGTGGGAAGGATTGGGAAGGGAAGAGATCATTTCTCATTATTTGGCTCACGCTTACCAACTTCCATCACATCAAACACTAATTTTATTCTTAGTTATCTTTTTTTATCCTTTCCCTTTTCTTCTCTTCCCTTCCTTTCACATACCCTAAGAGTAAATTAATGATCGATGAAACAAAACTTTAAGGACCAAATGGAAAGGAATTACTTCTCATCTCCTTCAGGTTCCCATTACCTCAAGCATGTCCTAAGTTCATAACCTCCGGATTAGATGAATATAATCTAATCTTCTTCATGGTATGCAGTCTAGTGATAAAAGATATCACTATAAGAAAACTAACAAGTATTAATCAGAAAGCTCAGAGAAAAAAAAATGGCATGGGGTTTTAAATATTCAAAAGATGATAAAAGATGAATTTGCATTGTTGTAATGTAGTGGATGATATGATTTCGATAGCCTTAAAGTTCAAAAGAGTTTCATGCTTAGATGTGTAATACAACAAAACAGATCATAATTAGTCAGACCAATAATGCAACCCACTAAGGAACTAACTTCCAACAAGCCATGCTATTATTCTTGACGATAATGAAATCATTTACACAAACAAATGGCCATTTCACAGCTAACCCATCAATCCATGAAATCAGCTTTATAAAAAGCTCAAACAACTAAGAACACAAAAGAATAAAAAAAAAAAAAAATAGAAAACAAAGCAAAATGTAGGCCATCATAAAAAAAAAAAAAAGCAGTTGGAAAAGAGAAAAGACAAAAAAACCTTGGGAGATGGGTAACGAGGCTTTCCATCAAACACCATCTGTGCTTCAAGATCGGACGGCGGCCGGCCAATTGCCGCCGGCGACCTAGGTCTGAGAAAACGCTCAAAAATTGCCATAACAAGGAACATAGAGATGAGAATTGCAGTGGCCACAAACCCAAACGACACCGCATTAACCGAATCATCAAAACGGCTCCAATACTCATCTCGTTCTGGGTTCAACGGCGATACCACCGGCGCTATGGCGCCCCATTTTTGCTCACCACTGCCCATTAAAACAAAACCCCAGATGAACAATACCAAACAAAAACCCCACTCTGTTTTTGCTCTGTTCGTTGAAGCTGCAACAATGGCGAAGGAGGGTTTTAGAGAGAGATGTGGGAAATGGGTAATATGATTACATGAAGACGAGTGATTCAAAAGGGCATGTGCAAAGAGATAATCAGAGCAAAGAAGAAAAATATATGAAAGGGGGATTTTTGCAGAGGAGAAGATTGTTTGCAGGCTTTATTTACGAAATGGGTGTGTGTGTGTTTCAATGGTTATTATCAGAGAGGATGACTTCTTTCAACGTTGCTTTCAAAAAGAAAACAAAATACTTTTTGTTGGGCTGAGTGATATGATTTCTTTACTCCATATTTGAAGTCTAGATGGTCCTGCTTCTAATTACATAAATACTTTACACTTTCAACCATTTGTAAGATTACATCAACCTAATTTTTTATTTTTTAGTTAAAGTCAGTTTCTCCAATTATGTTAGCCTTTGTTTGTTTATAGTCGAAAAGAGTGGGATAGAGAGATGCGAAAGTATTAACAGTAGTTGTATACTTGTTTGAAGATTAACGTTAGTAATCATAAGATAATTAATTACTTGTTTGAAAATTTATGTTAGTACTGTTTAAGTGATATACTTTATATGAAATTTAATAGAATAATTTAATATAGACTCATTTTTCATCGTACATAAACATAACCTTAATTTTTTTTTTCTTATAAAATATTCAATCAAACACTTCTATGTGTCGACTATTTTTATGTCTATAGCATAAGTTTAGACGATTTTTTGATATTTCATAAAAGATCATTATTCGTTATATTGATTGAAGACTATTTAGAACATTAGAGTGATAGAAGACTATCTATCAAACTGATCGAATACACCAAAAGATTAGTAGTTTAGCGACAACAGTATACACCCTTAAGGACTATGAAGTCACGAGTTCAAATTTCACCCTTAAGAACTATGAAGTCACGAGTTCAAATTTCATTATCTTTGGTGGTTATAATCTTAAAAAAAAAAAATTGATGATCATGAGTTGATTTATGAAAATAAAATAGGAACCAGTGCAGTTGAATCAGCAAAAAAAAAAAAATAATAAAAAAAAAAAATATTGGTACAGAAAACAAAAGGGCAAAAAAGGAAAATAAAATTGATTGGAAATGTAATGCTTTATTGATTACATTGAGAATTGAAGTTGTTAATTTATTTGGGATAGTAATGTAGTCATTTAAACATGTTGGTTATTAATGTTTTAAGTTTGCTGTGAGTGATGATGTTCACATTTGACTCTGAAATAGGTTACTCATAATGAGGTTTTTTTATAATTATTACATTTTAAAACATTGTTACTTTTTCACATGTGAAAATATAGTAGAAGATTAGAGAAAGCCAGTTTAATATTCAATTAATAATGATACATTCAAGGTAAATGTGAACTAAGCATAGTTATGGTAAATAAAATATTCCTAAATTAAAATATGGACATTAAAAAGTGTAGTTAGATGTACCAAATGGTCCCTAATATTTCAGGTCATTTTTAATTCATTCATTTATAGTTTATTAATATAAATCTTTTAGAATTCCTAATTTTACCCATTTTGTAATAAATTATCAGCAAAATGAACTTACTAGAAATTATACTAAGCCTTCAAGTTATGATGGTTTTAACTTAACTTTTAATTTTGAGATCACTCATACTAAATTTTGATTAATGTTGTACCTCAAATCATTAAGTTTAATTTTCATGGTAACATAATTACTTGTCCATAATTTTGTCTAAATACATGTAAAATTTCATCAAAAAATAATAAGTTATCACTAATCCATTTACGTTAAATCTACAAATTGGTGTATGTACTTAGGTTATCCTATATTTCGGTCACATATTTCAAATTTAACATATGTTCTTTGAATAATTTTAAAATATTGAAATACTACTTGATCTTTATACTTTAATCAAGACATGTGTTTAAGTTATATATATATATATTGTTTTTTAAATACTATAATTAAAATGGAAGAATGAAAATTTGTTGTGCCAAGTAATTTCCCTTTATTCTATTATGATTAGTATATTTTCAATTATAATCTTTATACTTTCTTTAAATCTAAAAATTGGCACATGCTCTCTCCATTAATTGTTATATATTTTTCAGAAAAAAAATATTTATTAAGTTATTTTTTAGTACAATTAAATTTTTATCTATATATTTTAGAAATACAAATATATTATTTTTCATATATTAAAATTATTGCTGTTATTTTACATCGACTTTCACAAATTTTATCTTCATCAATTGAAAGAGCAATCACAAAAATAACAACAAAGGGATTTGTTGATAAAATGTACATGATACTGGTCTAAAATGGAATGGTTAATACGTTATCTTAGTCTCAAAGAGACAGTAACTCTGCTGGACCAATGCGCTTGTATCTATCTTCTGAAGGTAGGTTCCCTTTAAGATCACAAGTTCCAGACGTATTTATCATATTAATTTGTAGTTTTTTATTTTCTTGATATCCCCATATATAGCTGGCCTACTGACGAACATGATCATCCCAATATAGTGTGATTATCTATTTTAAAAAAAATGCACGTCTATTTATTGACATGTATTGTGTGTATTGATTTCAATTTTATTTTTATCTATTTTGCTTTAAACCGAAAATTGAAATAATATTTTCAATTTTTCAACGATTAGATTCAAATTGATGTATGATAACAAAAGCCAAAACTTTATTATTATTTTTTTTTTTTTATTTGGGTCTCATTTTCAATTTGATTTTGAAAACTCTTACTTTACTAACAATAACAACAAAAATAATTCTGATAAAAGCATAATAGTTTGTTCAACCGAATTTATAATATTTTGTTTCATATTTCGCATCTTAGTTTGTTCAACCATTCAATAATATCAACATCAATATATATATATATTTTTTTTTTTTTTTCATTTATACACACTTCCCTTCAATTTAAATAGACAGCAAACCAATATAATTCGGTTTTTTTTTTTATTTCACCACTCGTATAAATAGCAAATATGCAGTGATCTGATAACATGAATGGCACGTGCTGCCAAACACGTGTCACGGTAGAAATCCTTCGCAGTAAGCCTCAGCCTTTCACGTGCCTCCTGCAAACGACATATCGGAAAAGCACCGTACCCCACTAACCCAACCTGCCACCGCTGAGGACCACGTCGCCAACGTGGACACCCACCAGCTAATCACCGCTTGTCACGTTTTCCTTTTTCATTGGCTAATAAATCTGACTCAGCATGCGCCGATTGACGGTAGAGATTTAGCAATAGATTGTATTATGATACGAGATTATTCAATTTGATATGTCTATGACGGAAGGCTTGTGTGAATTATATTTCTCGGATGAAATGTTGATGTATTGATTTGGTAGGATGGAAATTGAGTTTAGATATAGTTAATACAAATTTTATACCTTAATAACTCTATTCGTACGAATTCTATATCTTAATAATTTATCCAATGCAACATTGGCAATAAGAGAAATTTTCGCACCAAATTCGAATTTGAGATTGATTGTCGATTAAAGTCTTCTTGAAATAGTTTTTAGGTTTATAATAATAATATTGATAGAAAATATAAATAAATAAGTATATATATAATGTTTTTATTAATTTAAAATTTAAGAGAATTATAAATACTAAACCAGATAATGGAAGTTGAAGAAGATAAAGAGTTTTTTTATATATGACAATTACTCTCTAATATAATATTTAAATTTAACTTCAAAGATAGATGCATTTATCAAACTTTCACGAATATAATTAAAATAATAACTTTATTATCATAGTTTAGAGTGATTATTGAAATTTGTGAACAACAAATCAACCATCTTATTATAAGGGTTAAATTATTTATTGATTTAAGTTTCAAAATTAAAATTAAACATTTTAAATTTTAAAATGGAATAAATCTAAAAAGCAAACGATAAAGTTATATTGTTGGAAAGCAAGTGCCAACTTTATTGAAGCTTATTAGCAAAATTACAAAATTATATATCATTTAAATTCATGGTTAATATGAAACTATTTGTGGAAATAGAATTACAGCACTCCAAAATACTCAGCAGTTTATTAATTTTTCTATTAAATAAAAAATGCAATTAAATAATTACTCTGCTCCGAAACGGTAGGTTTATGAACATTGCAAATGTTTGGTTATCGAAAGCAATGAAAAATAAAAGTAAAATAAAAATAAAGAGGTAGGGATTCTAGCTATTAGAGAATAAATAGAATGTCTCTAACCAAATTTCTCATTTTTCAATTTTTTATATTGTAGGATTTTATTTTCACCATGGATAGTCGAACTTGTTCGATGCATTGTACTTACTAGTACATATTAAATTACAAAGCAAATTCAATGTAATAACAAAGACAGATATATCTAATGCATATTGCATGCACACCCCTATTTAAATAAAGTCAAAGAAGAATACATACAATTTATTTTCATCGTACGTATAGGTATACATATATATCAACACACAAATTTGTATTATAACACATTATATGTATATTATAGTACTCATATACGAACATAAACACATAAGAACATCAATGTGCATAAAAAAAAAAAAAATGAAATTGCACTATTGCCCTCAAATAAATTGAGAACCAAATACATTTTTAAATATATTGAAGAAATAGAATGAAAAAAATAATGAAAAGCAAAAAAATTAATGGAAATAGTCAAATACAAAGTACATATTTTGAAAGGAGAAGTCAAAAACTCAAAAGTTTTAAATTAAAAAAAAAAATAACGCCTAATATTTAAAATAGATTTGGACCACAAAATCCTACGTAAAATATATTATTACTCTCAAATAAATTAAGAACCAAATACATGTTTTTATTATCCAACCCATCACACTCATGTTGAACTAAATTAACACGAGCTAAGAATTTATTAGTAAGTGATAATACTCACCATCATCAACACAAGGTTTATGAGATAACCACCATGGACCATCGTCGTCTTTATGAGATAACTACCATGGAGTACTCTAATGGTTAAGAAAATGTCTTTAAATGTTAAAGTGATGAATTCAATCTATAATGAGTCAGGCGGTATGTCAAATGACAATATGCATTTGCCTCGTTCGAATATTCATATATATCAAAAAATAAAATAAATATATATGGTAAAAAAGTATCTCGTATATAAAATTAATATTAAAATAAAAATATATATGTGAAAACTTAATTGCAATGAAATAAAGATTTTATTGGTAACAAATCATTTAAAATCTAAATTGATTCATCCCTAACAACTGTTTGGAAAATGTGAAATTAGTAATGAGGCAGTCACTTTGTAGATAAAACAAAGCACGATTTTGAAAGGAGATACATTCAAAGAATTTATTGTGAATAACATCTGTCCACCTTTTGGACAGAACTGTATGTGTGTTCTTAAAAAAACATACTAAAATAATCTAAATAATGTGTTTTAGTTATTGTTTCATAATTAAAAAAAATCAAAGTTGCATAACACCTCATAAACATTAACGATGATTCAAGACAATGCTTATAAGTAAGTTATTTCATGTTTTAAATTTTGATTTTAATTATCAACCAAGTAGTTTGCATTTATGTAATTAATATAGAAGAGAATATACAGATATGTACTACATTGGTCAATGAATTTTCAAATATATGTTACTAAGTTTTTTTTTTTTTTTTTTTATATCTATAGTCGATTTCTTTTCATTAAAAATGAATTATTTTTGTCAAATATATTACTTCATTATTTTATATCAATGTAATTTGATATTATTTCAAGTAAGCAGAGAATCTAATTTCAAATAAATAAAATAAAATAAAAGAAATAATTATATCGGTATAATAGTTCAATATCATTTATATAATTAATTAACAAAATTTTACCATATTTATCGACGGTTGTGTTGGGAGTTGACCGTTTGAATAGAGGGTGATAATTGTACTCGGGTCGAGGATGGGCCAGAAGTGGAGCAGGTGTGGTCAGAAAGTGGGCCCAACTCTGAATGTTTGTACGCACGTGAATGTACCTACTTTTCTCTGCACCTTCTTCTCTCTCTTTCTCACGCTTGTTTTACAAGTTGGGCTTCATGTTACTTCATAATTGGGCCCACTTTTACCTCATCTTTTGGCCCACTTTTTAAATTACCAACATTTATATTATAAAACCAACGTTTAATTATAACTTTTGGGGCATAAACTTTCATAATTATGTTTAATAGAATCTTAAGGCTTTTAAAAGTATCTAATCGGATATTTGGTCACTAACAACAATAAATTATTCTGTATTACTGTTTGTCCATCCTAACTATTGTTGAACTAAAATAAATAAATTATAAAAAATCAGTATTTAAATGTTCAGTATATTTCAATATTCAAAAAATATCAAAATGAAGATTTATCTGAACAAAAAGTATATATATATTTTTTAATTCGATATGTTTGAATATCAAATCTAATTTATAATTTTAAAAAATTCACACATTAAAAGTTTAGGAATTCACCAGACAAAATAATAAATATAATAACAAAAACAATAATAAAATAGACACTTAAAAAGTGTTGTATTAACAAAAGTTGCCATTTTGAACATAGTTTACTCTTGATATTAAATATTCAAAACATTCAACTTAGTGAATAGTCAAAGTCAAATGAATAAATATAAAGATGAATAAATAAATTTATTTGGGATAAATTATATAAGCAGTGAACTATATTATAAACAACCCGTTATAAAGATAATGTTTGGAATACATATTATAATATTATTATAAACCACAAGTTATAACAGATAATGGTTGATGTACATAATTTATACGAGTTAAGATAGTACAATAAATATTTTGAATGTAATTTGTTAAATTTATTGACAAAATTTTCACATTTCTTTTTTAACAAAGAAATTTGTTTATTTTATGCGACATATTTTGTATAGTGCTATAGTTGTATACTAAAAAATAAATATATTTGTATAATTTTAATTTGAAATTTATGAATAAATATTAAAATTTTTTATTGCAATAGTAAATTTTATTTTGAAGATGGACTTATATAGTTAATAATAGTTGAATCATTTAATAAATACATAATTTGACATTATATCGATAGATTAATTAAAAAATATATTATTTATATTTTTGTAATTATTTACTTTTTTACAAAAAAAAAAAAAATCATAACAAATCTTAAAATAGTCATAAATTTAGGCGAAGACAAGCAAATATATTATAATAATATTCGGCGAAAACTTTAATTTTGATCTCCTATATTCAAAATACATTATAACGAACAAGAAAATTGAACACGAAATACGAAAAAGCAAAGGTCAACATGAAATGTAAGCGTCTACTTTTAACTGAGTATTGACTTTTCACAATCAAACAAGAAATAAAGACAAAGAACAAACTCTCAACCCAACAAATAAACAAATGTTTTTCACTCTTTAAATTGTTATATTTAAAAAAAAAAACAAAACAAAAGAAATATTTTTAGGTGGGTTTGTTTTCGGTAAAAAAGAAAAGAGTGAATCGGAGAAGAAGAGTTAATAATAGTTAAAGTAATTAAGTACTCAGTTTAGAAATTGATGTTAGTCGAGTATTTAACTTGATGCTTTTAGTGGTTAAGTGATAAATTTAAAATGAAATTTGATGAAGAGTTTAATGTCAAATTTTGATAGAAAGTTTGATGAATAGTTAGTAATGTATTTATTATCAAAATCAAATCTCAAATTTGTGGAAGTAATAGTTAACTACTCTTGATGTACAAAAAGCAGACATTTTACTTTTTAATCATCACTTTTATAAGGATGGCCTTGTGATGAAGAATTAATCAGTTTTCAAGAGGGTTTTGCATTTTTTAATCTTCATATTTGACTTAATAAGCTAAAATTTTTCTTCAAATTTTGCGTTTCATGATTTGTTTTCAAGGTTTTTAGCCAGACACGACTAAGTTCGAAACATAAATAATTATTTTTTCAACGAAGCTAACCAGAGCAACAACTCAATAACATTATTGTAGACTTGATGATCAAGAAGTCATGGATTCGAGTCTCCCATCTTCAATATTGTAATCTCAAAAAAAAAAAATCTACAAATGTCAACAACATTATTGTAGATTCGATGACCTAGAGATCATGGATTTGGGTCTCTCATCCCCTATGTTGTAACCTCAAAAAAAAAAAAAAAAAAACTAGATATGTTCATGGACCTGCATATCTTCTTGCTGCTTCACCTACAATGGTTAACATATATCAAACTGTATTATTTTTATTTTATTTAATCCATTTATATGCATAAAGGTTTAGATATATTTATTTCAATGGATATAATTTTTGGTGGATATATTTTTACATCATCAACTACCTAATTGAAACCAATGAACTTTTATCTTAACTATTTAAAGTTTCGCGTAAAATTTAGAAAGTTTGTAAAAAATTGAGAATAAAAAAGAAAAAGAGAAAAAGTAGGGAATAATTCTAGTGGGGACCAAATGCTCGAATCCCTACAAAATTTAGTAGTAAATTTCCTGGGGATATAGATTAGAATCGGTAGCGGGAATGGAGACACGATAATCATCCGCATCCTTATCCTACTACGTGGACATCTTGATCCTTTCTGCGGTCCTTTTCCCTGCTCCTCCACGCGCCGTATGCCAACATGTCAAAACACGTGGCATATCATCTTTAGAAAGTTGACCTAACGTCCTTTGTCCAACAATAAAGTATAGGTCATCAACGACCACGCCATCTTGACAAAATTAGTTACCGATAGAGCCTCGCATCGAGATCCATCAACCTTAATCCAAATATTTAGATTCCAATCATACTCTTCGATTTGCCTTTTCCATGTATTGAGACAATCACCAGAACTAAACAACTGATAAATGACAACGATCTTATATGGAGAAACATCCAATTGTGGTTTGAATAAAACAAGGGAGCATCATTGGCTTTAACTTATAGAAACAAACATGACAGATTCATCCTATTCTTAAGAATTAATAACACCAATCTCCTTACAAAATCAAAAACCAAAAGGTAAGATCCTAATGGGGCGTTTGTTTGTAAAATTGTGAAATGTTTATTTTGAGTGTTTAGAAATGAGGTATTTTGAGTGATTATAAAGAAGAAATTGTAATAATAGCTCGTTTGTATAATGTTTTTAAAGAGTGATTATAAAAGCTCGTTTATAAAATCTCCATAAACACTCAAAACAAACATCCCCTAAGATTATTTTCCCGACCTTCAACAGGATCTGTACTATATGTTTTACAACCAAATGAGAATCATTTCAAAGAAACTTTCTTTAGCAACAAAAAACTAGTGTGTGGGAGAGAGACATCCACGATAAAGACAAGAACAATAGCCATGGTTATGTAAGTGGCTGCAATGTGAGGTAGGATTGACATGGAAACTGTAACTGGAATGATTTTCATCAGAGGTTCTAAATTTTTCCTCAAATACTGATAGAACTAAGGAATCAAACAGAAGTGAAAAGGATTCAATTTTCAACAAGTGTTCTGAACTTAACTCGTCTTTTAATACTACCCATCCGATCATATCCTATACCAATCTTACTATGCATCAGTTTAATGGCTAAATCAGAATTACCTGCCCTTCTCAAGGCATTGATAAGAATAGTACGTATTCGTCCTGGTATTTCCCTTCCCCGGTCCACGATTCCATCCGCCAATTTGCAGGCTTCCTTGATGCGTCCAGCTTTGCACAATGTGTTGATCATGTCCTCAAATGCTGTCTCAGGAATAAAACCCATTGGGGCTAGATCATCCAAGATTTTACAAGCTCTGGCCACCTTGCCACAAAGACAAAGCCCTACGGCAAGAGCTCGGAAAGAAGCTACGGTAGGGGCGACACCTTTGTCGATCATTGTGTCCCATAGCTTTATTGCCTCTTCATTTCTATGATCCTTGAACAACCCATCGATAAGAATTGTGTATGTATAGACTGTTTGATCACAACCTTCTTCTTCCATCCTCCCAAAAAGTGCTAAAGCTTGATCAATCTTCTCATGCTTGGCTAGTGCATCTATAATGGCGTTATAACAATATGAATCTCGAGCACAACCCTTTACGGACATTTCTTCGAATAGATTTTCAGCTTCTTCAATTCTCCCAGCCTTCCCAAGTCCATCAATTAAACTAGCATAAAACATAGCATTGATTGCCACTCCTTTATTTCTGCAGAAATCAAAATATGCCATTGCATCCTCCACTCTACCGCTCTTGCACAATCCATTAACAAGGACACTGTACGTAACCGCATCAGGTTTAAGCCCTTCATTTTTCATCCGCTCAAAGAGCCTCATGGCATCTTCCATACTCCCACTTTTCGAGTACGAATCAATCAAAGCAGTATAAATCGCAACGTTTGCTCTAGAGCCTTTCTCATTCATCTTCTCAAAAACAGCATAAGCTTCCATACATTTCCCTTGCTTACAGAGCCCACCAATAACTAAACTATAAGAATGGGAAGGAATTTCCACTCTCCTTTCTTCCATTTCGAGGTAAAGACTCAAACACGAATCGAAATCCCCTTCAGAATAACATGCCTGGATCAGTGTCATGTAAGTAATCTTATCAGGTTTCACATTCTTCATTTCCATATCTTTAAATTTCTCCATTGCTTTCTGCATTCTCCCAGCCTTGCAATATCCTTTTAACATAATGTTATATGTCACTGTGTCAGGCACAATCTTCCCACCATTCATAGCCTCAAAAACCATCTCAGCAGACTCAATAAACATTGAATTCACCAACCCATTAACCAAAAAATTATAAGAATATAAACTCGGCTCAATCCCATTTTCCTTCATTCGTCGCCAAACCCACAACACTTCCTCAACAAGTCCAAGATTCCCAAAACTCTTAATCAAAGAGTTAGCCGCTGCTAGAGTCATCAACAAACCCACATCCTTAAGTTCACTAAACAGCAACCGGATTTTAACCAAATCGGCCGAAAACGACAACAGTTGAATTAAAGACACATAACAATCGATCTTATGAACATAATTCTTCTGCTTACCCGCCCAATAAAAGAATCGAATCGCAATTTCAGGGTTCTCACGAAGCTGAACAGATTGCAAGACAAACGCAACAAAATTTGGCGATAACTTAATAAAAAACTTGCGACAATAAGAATCTAAATTGGCTTCCATGTTTGAAGACCCATCTAACAGATTCAAAATTTGGGCCACCCATGGAGATGGGTCTGGCCGTTGAGAGCTCGAAACTACATCAGAGACATCTACAAAAGGTTCTAACCATTCGGGAGGAGGAAGAAGAGTGTTTGTAAAGACAAACCTGAAATTTTCGCCGAAATCGCGGGTGGAATTGCAATCTGGGTTCTTAGAAAATAATTTCCCATTTCGATATAAAGAATACGACTTGTGAATGGGTCGAGAAGAAGAACAGAGGAATGAAGGTCTCAATAGGGTTCTTCTCATTGGGGCTTTGCGCTAAGGCGCGGAAGGGGATTAAAAGTTTTGTACATTTTGTTGTTGTTGTTTATATTATACAAAGGTGAGAATATAATTTTACTTCCATTATTGTGTCTTTTATTAAACAAATTTAATGATTTTAATAATAGAATCATTAATTTTACCATAAGATTGGTGTGACAATGCTTTTGGTGTTAATTCAGTTTAACCCCAACGTTACATGTTCAATCTTGGAATATGTAATATTAGAGGTAAGATTGGTCACGTAGTCGTTTCATCCGCAAGCCTTGTGATTGGCTTCGGTGCAGGTCGTTTTGATGAACTTGTCGGCTAAATACTCTACCGTCCATTAAAAGGATCATTCGAGAAGTTCGTTGAATGAGCTAACGCTTTCGCGTTGTTGTTAATGGGGACGATTCATTTGGCCGTCACATCATGGCTCGAGGAAATCGTTCTGTTTACAAAGCTTTTGGGAGCACAGATTTCTTTGACCCAATTAAAGCAATTTCTTCTCGAGCTCAAATTCAATTGGTATCATTTCTATACGTAACCTTCCATTGTTTGGACGATAATAGATTTGTGGGTTTTGAAGTAATCTCTGATTATTGACATTCCATGGCGGCAATCGACAGCTTCGTCGCTCTAAGGCTCCCTCGATTCAAGAAACCTCAAAACCCATTTTCGATTCCAGTTCTTCATTCCACGAAGAGCATCAGATTATTCAACCCATCTCATAATTTGATTCTCTCGGTCTTTCGAAGAAGAAAATGGACCGTTAGGTCGATCAGTGAAGACCAAGAGCTGGTTCGTTTGGAGGAGAAACGTTCGAAGGATCGAGAGGAGAGCTTTTCCCTTGATGTGTCTGATGAAATTGAAGAGAAAAAAACAGGGGAAGTTTTGGAGGGTTTCAATGGCAGAGCTGTTAATGCTACAATTGTTTTGGGATTTGGAACCTTGTTAGTCACTAAATTGCTTACCATCGATCAAGAACTATGGCATGTAAGTTTTCTTGCATTATGGAACTTTCAGTCTTTGAGTTTCATTTATCGATGCCTTTGCTAATGAACTTGATTTCTATTTTTTTACTCAAGTATTAGAAGTTTGTTTTCATTGTTTAGTTCATTCTCATAATTGGTTCATTTACGAAATTCAATCTTGTGGTGTACTGTTGTTTTGCTTGGTTATGTTGTAGTTGTATGATATGAGACAAAATGTACAATTGCTTGGTTGTTGAGAAAATGATTAAGATAAACGCTTCACTGTTGAAGCCGGAACAATTTTTCAGGGCTGGACTTTGTATGAGGTGCTAAGATATGCACCTGAGCACAATTGGATTGCTTATGAAGAAGCTCTCAAAACGAACCCAGTTTTAGCCAAAATGACAATAAGTGGAATCGTCTATTTTCTTGGTGATTGGATCGCTCAAGTAAGCGTCCGCCAATCGTTCTTGTTATCATTATCGCGTCACAATGCTATCTTAGTAATAACTCGTTTGTTGAATCCTGTATGAATCTACAGTGTTATGAAGGGAAGCCTCTATTCGAGTTTGACAGGGCACGCATGTTCAGATCAGGTCTTGTTGGGTTTTCTCTTCATGGATCTCTTTCTCATTACTACTATCAACTCTGCGAGGTGATAATTATGGTTCAATTGTATTGCTTAGTCTGGTTTCCTCTTTGGTATGCATATTTGAGATTGTTTTAGTGGCTTACAGATTCTTTTCCCGTTCAAAGATTGGTGGGTGGTTCCAGTGAAAATTGCGTTTGATCAAACCGTTTGGTCTGCCGTGTGGAATAGCATATACTATGTGGTTTTGGGAATTCTTCGTGCAGAATCGATGACCGACATTTATGGTGAACTAAAGTCGACGTTTTGGCCAATGCTCACAGTATGACAACTTCCCTGTCTTATGTCCAACACCACATCAGTGTTAAGAGTTTGTTCCTTGTTATAGCCGTTTACACCAACATATTTGTGTCGTGATGTGTTCATCTTCAGATTCACAACATTTGATCTAGTCGTTAATACCACTCGATTTTCATTCACGTATTATAAGTTTTATATAAACATTTAGAATCAGATGGAAAATGCAGTAATGAAATCATTTATGTGGCAGGCAGGTTGGAAACTTTGGCCATTTGCTCATCTCATAACATATGGAGTTATTCCAGTCGAACAAAGGCTTCTGTGGGTGGACTGTGTTGAGCTCATATGGGTCACCATCCTCTCAACGTGAGTATCAGAAATTTCATTGAAAAACATGAACTTTT
The DNA here is from genome assembly GCA_037832605.1 of Cyclanthera cordifolia. Classification (NCBI taxonomy): domain Eukaryota; kingdom Viridiplantae; phylum Streptophyta; class Magnoliopsida; order Cucurbitales; family Cucurbitaceae; genus Cyclanthera; species Cyclanthera cordifolia. The sequence continues at coordinate 2,775,895 of JBBMEG010000001.1, read as the reverse complement.
GGCCTACAATTAGGCTCAAGATTGAACTTGGTTATTGCCTTGTAGTTATTCAAACGAAAAATCTGAAGGACGAATAACCGACGCAACAACGAGAGAAAATGAAACTTCGCCAAGCAGTCAACCAGACAAGGCAAGTCACATTGCATTTAAACTTTAGCTTTCAATTATGTGATTTACTTGAACACAAGATATGATTCTAAATCTTGATTGTTTTTCAGGATCAGACATGATAGGCAGAGAACAGATTCAAGTCTTGCAAATGATACATCAACAAAGTAGTTATCTTATTGTTTTATTCCCAGAACAGATTGTTATATGTCTGTTGGATTTTAGTTACAGATACAACAATAATATGCACATGCGATATATATCATTAATTAAGATGATCTTTCAATGCTTTTCCTGTAGAAACTATGGCTGTATCGAGTGCTTCGTCTTCGTCGGTCGATCCTTTCTCCCCTACGTTACGTCAATTATCCTTTTTAATAAGAAGCAAACATTCATGACGAATTTGGTCGTGTTTACTAACGAAGAAGCTTACCAAAGAACCAATTCTTGGCTATTTCTGCATACAGAACTTGCTGGTTTGGAATATTACCAAAAGTTAACTTAGCATTGACAAACCATTTGATTTTTTGTTTTTGATTTCATTCAAAATTCAAAATGTCTCAACTTCTTCTAAAATGAAATTTTGTTTTTCTCTTTCTTTTTAGTTTTCAATTTTTTTATGATTTTAAAAAACATAGCAAAATAAAGAGAACTGTATATGTGGTAGTAGTTGTTATAAGTTTGATATTCAAAAACCAAATGTTTATGTAGTTTTTTGCCTCATTACTGAATTGGGAAGTAACTAAAAATTAGACTTGCTTGACCCATAAGAACTGCGCAAAATATGGTGTTTATGTATTCCATTTTCATTTTGTGGGAAGGAAACTGATACTTGACACTCTTAGAAGCCACCTTGGATTACAAATTAGATAAGATCATAGAAAACCAATGAACCAATCTTTTGCAATGAGATTAAGCCTTGAAGATAGTTGATCTATGAAAGCAGTTAATATTGTGCAATTCAGCATACACTTGAGCCAAAAATGTATCTGCACAAGCATTTAATCTGGCATCAGTTTCAAAGGTTTACCTTTCCCATTTAGAATTCACAACCCTACAATTTTATCAGATTGGCCTTTCTTCAGAGAATCTAGGAAGCTGAACAAGCGAGTTCACTCGAGTGACTCCTTCTAAACCCAACCAGTTTTGATCTTCTGCAGGTACAATAGTTTGTACCTCTCCCTCGTCCACGGGTACTCCGAAAGTGTTGATTTCTTCCGATGATCTGACAGTGTTATTCCTTTGCAAACATGGCTCAGACCTCTGGCCATCATCAGATTCAATTGCAGAACTTGAATGATGGCTAAGCAGTGTTGCTGATGAGAAGCCTGGTTCGTCACAGTCGGATTCCGAGTCCATCCTCCTGTCCAAAAATAAGCAGACGACGGCACAATCATCCATTTTTGAAGTAGGGTACTTGAGTTTCCATTCACGAGCAGCAGAGTCAACAACGGACCTCGCAGCAGATGATCGAGTTTGGGCCGCAGACACTATGTCAACCACCTCTTGGTTGCTCAACACATCCCATACCTGCAACAATACTACATTATTCCCCTTCTTTAACAAAGAATTAAAGCAAATTCAGCCATTAATTGAAAGAGAGATGAGTGTTGATCATGGAAGCAATCTCTTCATAGATCAGAAAACTCACCCCATCTGATGCAAGAACGATGAACTGATCAGCATCCGTGAGGGTTCGATGAGAGAATTCAGGTATAGAGATAACTCCATACTCTTTCAAACAAAAATCGCCAAATGCTCGAGCCATTGCTAGACCGGGAGCATCGTCGAAAGGTAACCATACCCTTGACACTTCAGGTTCATCTTGCAATGCGAAGACCCTACCTTTACACCGTTTTATTCTTTCAGCTTCTCCTATAGAAAGATGATTAGCAGTCACAACTTAGCTCATAAATCAAACACTAAGTCAATCAGTGAATGAATAAAACAACAACCAACATACTCGGCAAATCTGGCTTAAGATCCACGCTCAGCTGGACCGCCACTGTGGAATCATTGGCATCCTTCGAAGCAAGGATTGCTCTCGAGTCTCCGATGTATCCCATGAAGAGATTTGACCCCTAAACACAACTAAATAAGAAAGGAAAACAAACGAAAACCAAAATGATTGAGAAAAAGAACTTTGTTCTCCAACCTGTTTAACTATGGTGACTGCAGTACTACCACTACAAAAACAGTCCAAATTAGGATGTGATCTCAACTCCTTATCCATAGCTTTATACGAGGTCAAAAACGCGTCTCTCCATACCGAATTCTGAGAGTCCTCCGCAAATGCATCCTTTTCAGAATCTTCACAATCTGGAGGTGTCTTCAAATTCCTCTGGAAACATGTTTTACCAGAATCATTTTGCTTCAACTGAGGAGACTGGAAGAATGACAGCAACTTTAAAGGCAGCGTATCCCTAACTTTTCGAGCAACAAGATGCCCGTAAGGTCCATGACCATCGAACACACCACAAAAGATTGTGTCCTCCGACATGAAATCCTATAAAAACACCAGCAAGAATGAATTTCTACAAACAATTCAATGCAACGAACTATATATGGAAGAACAGAAACAGAACATACTTCCCACACAACCATGGCATCCTGGTTTATGCCCTTGCGACCTTGTTGCGTGAAAATGCAAGAAGACTGACTCTTTCCATTCATGAAGATCCTGTTGGGAGCTGAAGGAAGATTTTGAAGAGCATAAACATTGTCGGAGAACGTTCTTTTCGTTCGCTTTCGACCTTGAAATCCAATACACATACATGAGGAAGAAACTGATTCACCATTGCTTTGGCTACTACAAGTACTATGGCTGCTTGTAGAGACACAACCACCCATTTTTTCTTGGCTTCAAAAGGGCATCATCTAATGTAAATAAGAATGACAAAGATTCTGCTTTTAGATTAGATCTCAAATGTCACAAAATCAAGCACACAATGAAAACAACAACCAAAAAAAAAAAAAAAACAAACTTTCTAAAAAATCAAACAGAGAGACAGACAGAAAGACAAACTTTTTTTATCACCTCAATATGTTCAGACTTCGGATGTCTTTTATTTTCTTCAGTCAAACTTCAATCCTTTCATTGGAGGATGACGAAACCAGCTGAACAAATCAAGAAAAGGCTCATTAAACAAACGATTTCAAGCCATAGTTTTTAGCAAATCAAGAAAATGATGCACATCAACTTCATAAGAGAGAGAGAGAGAAATAAATTAAAAAAAAAGGCAATAGCAGGAAATTAAATAAGCTGCCATGTGAGGCAAGAAAAGAAAACAATAAAAAAAAAAAAATCCTTGTCCTGATGATCTTGTGAGCTGTGACTCGTCCATCGTCAGACTCACGTTGGAAAAAACTAAGACATTGTTTTTTAAAAACAAAACCATTTTCAGAAATCACAAGGTCTTGAGAAAACCCCTCAAACCCTTTTCTCTATTCATTCAAAAGATCAATGAACAAAAGAGAATCAAGCAAAAAGTTCTCATCTTTTTTACTTGGTTCCAAAGCTGAAAAACGGCTGAAAACACCCCATCTATGAAATTCAGAACAGAATACTCACAAGATCAAAATTTCAGTAATTCAAACGTAGTTCCAAGGAAAGAGAAGCAACAAAACATGTAAAACTCCAAATCCCACTTGAGAAAACCAATAAAGAGTGACATAATAAAGCAAGAAACAGTAAAGCAGAAAAAAGGACTAAAAAAAGGTTTGATGTTGTCAAAGGGGAGAGCCCTCAAAGAGAATAATGAGAAAGCAGAAGATATCAATTAAAAATTACCTCAGAGAAAAAACTAATAATAATACACAACATCAATAAAAATCAAAATCTAAAGCAATGCAGTCACCAAAAACATAAAACACTGTTGATTTCTGAAGTGCAGTTCTAATTTCTACATACACACACTGAAACAGAAACAGAAACAAAAGGGATGGTAAAAAATAAGAAGAAGAAATGAAGATTGGCAAGACCAAATGTAAGTAAACACCAAATTGAAGCAAATAAAAGAATACCCTTTAAGCAATGCTGCATAAATGGCAAAAGGAAGGAGAAAAGAGGAAGCTTTAACAACTGCACGAAGAAAAGCCCCAATGAGAAACCAGAGAAAGTTTTGGAGTAAAAGCCAAAATTGGGTGTGTGGTTTTGAATCTAGGTCAAATGGCTGGTTTTTTTTTTTTTTTTTTCAGGTCAGTTTCAGTGCTAATTAATAAAGAGGTGGTGCATTAATTTCATATTACAGATTTAAATAAAGCGTCATTATTTTGAAAGTAGCACCGTTTTGGATAAGGCCAGACTCCAGAAGAAGAGCGTTTCTACATCTAGCCGCTGATAATGTCATAAATTAAACTGTACTGATTGAAATTTTAACATTATGGTCTCAATTTTGTAGAGATGATTAATGAAAACAGAGGTGAAAGGAAGAGAAAAGAGATCCAACGGGTGAAAATGTTTGTGACAGTGACTTGGCTAAGAATTAAATGCTTGCTCTCTTAATTCAACGTTTTGAGGGTACTCTGAGTTACAGTAGTCACCTACTACTCGTGTCTGCTTTGCTGTCTTTCTCATTTGGTCATTTTTCTTCTCCTCAATGTCAAGTGATTTTTTTTTTTTTTTTGGGTGTGAATTGTACACTTTCTGTCTTTGTTCTTGGTGGAAGAGAGATGGCTTACTCAAAAAAAAAAAAAAAAAAGTTTTTAACATTACAATAATTACTCAGTGACCTCATAACTTTGTGGTTGTTGCTAAGCTACTGCAGTTAACAATCTATTACTAACACTAATGTCCAAACAAGTAATCAATTATTCAACTATTATTAAATTCAATTCTTAAATAAGTATTCAACTTAACCGTTCCACTCCTCTTCGTTGTTCTCTACTCTACTCCACTCTTTTATACTTAAAACAAACACACCCTTAAGCTGTAATTATGGGTGTTGGGTTGAAGAAATAGCTTGATGGGTTTTGTTTGTTGGTGTCTTGTTCGACCATTTTGGAAATGGATGCATTAATGTTGTCCCTTATGAACCAAACTTTTTGTTTAAAAAATGGGTCTTTTCATGAATGCAAGAACTTCCTGTTGATTGAGCCAGTTTTTGTCTTGCACAAGAATTGAGCTGAAACTGTCTTGTTATGAGAATAAATTTCATAGCACAAAAACAAAAAACAAGCTGTCCAAGTGGAAAAAGAGAAAAAAAAGATAAAATGCATGGTTAAGCTTAATGGGTGGTGGTGAACGTTACATACCACAATGTCCTCATGCCACGTGGATTGTACATTATACTAACTACCCGAGACTTCTTAGAGCATGTTTGGTTACGTCCGAAAGAGAATGAAAGCGAAGGGATAGAAGAAGAGTAGTAAGAGTATATTAGTAATTGATAAAACGATAATTTGGTACGTAGGCCAACCGGCAGAAATGGATTTCTACGTACCTTTCCTTCTCATTGCAAGGATCGCACATTGGAAATACATTCCACACACCATCTATAAAATAGACTCCACACTTCATTCATGCCCAATTTATTTATAATATGATACCAAGATTAAACTCAAACGAGTAATCAGTCAAATACAAATTACGATTCAAGATTTTCTTTTTATTATCGATAAATTTAAGATGAAATCACATATCAGGTAATATGAGTACATTAGGGGAGTGATTAAGTTGGATAAATGAAACACTAACTTTTAACTTAGATCAACAGATTAGGCAAGAACTCACATCAATACAGAGGAGCATGCAGGATGTTCACATTATTGGAGTGAAATATAGAGGACATTTGACTTTGAGAATTAAGAAAGAAGTTTTACTTGTTAATTAAAGAGTCCAATCCATACAAGTTGGATGAAATAATGAAACCAGCCGACCATAGTCAAATGGATATATATATATACACATTTGGGCCATATTGATTTAATTCAACCCTCCAACTCTACCAAAATGCAAATGCAATCAATTCAATTAATTATTAAATGCTGTCACATTCCCTCCTCCCAATCCAACCTCTACTGCTCTTTTCCTTTCATTTTATTTGTTGCTGGATTGCTTATATCACAGGCCATCTGTTTCTTCTCTAAAGTTCTAACTTTTTTCTGCCTATTAATAATAACAATTGTTCTACAGCATCAATACTGTTTTAGTTGAAATTTTTTAAAAAGGTTTAGGTGTGGACTCGGTTTAGTCACGTAACTCTGACACACGACGACTCAAAAATGAAATAATATGTTAATTTGGCCTATGCAGGTCTCGAACCTGCGACCTTCGCGTTATTAGCACGACGCTCTAACCAACTGAGCTAATAGGCCAGATGGAATAAATAAATCTCATAATGTATAACATAAACATGAACCCAAGAAGCCGTCGTAGTATAGTGATAAGTATTGTGTTCTGTCACGCGAGTGACTCGAGTTCGATCCTAGTATCTTAGTCGACCCCAAAGAGTCGTTGAAGAAAATGAGCATCTCGCTAGAGATGTTTATTTTCTATACGACGAAGACGAGAAATGTATTTTCCATTCCAGCAATAGCGTTTGGAGTTTCTCAATCCTTAAACATCTCGCTTTTCATGCAGATGACCCGAATTTGATCACTGATACGAGCGCTTTTGTTCATTCCCCGAGAAACCTGATCATCGTCAACTTCGCATAAAACCTCTCTACCATAATTTTGTCATCAAGTCGTTGTAGTATATGATAAGTATTCCCGCCTGTGGGTTCAATCCCCGACAACAGCGCTTGTATTCATTTTATACAAGCACGAACCCACCTGATGTCGTTGAGCTAGTATTATTTTGACATTATTTTTTTTTTTAGTACAAAAGATGATCAAGAAATTTTGAATAATAGATATTAATACATATCACTAAGCTATATTCGTTTTGACATTCAATTAATTTGTTAATTAATCTTTGCAGCAATAAATTATAAAATAAAATTTCATTTATACATGATAACATTGACGTATTTAATTTGTTAAGATTAAAAGCACTATGAATTATCACAAATCTTTATCAAAATATAAAATAAAAATCTGAAATGGTTAAATTTTATTTTTTTCAAAAACAAATTAATAATTTTGAAGAAAAGATGGGGAAAACTTGCAAAATAAGGTTTGATCAAGTACAAAGATTGCCTCACCAAAAAGAGATTTCACGGCCACCAACTTTATTATTTATTTTTTATGGGTTGCTTTTGCTTTTCATTATTTATGAGAAATTATAATAAATATTAAAAACAAACCCCATTTGCATGGGTAGAAATTAATCTATTAATATATTTTCTTTACATTATTCATTTGTCATTTATTTCATGTTTTTATTATAGAAAATCTAGAAATGTTAGTTCAAATGTCTCTAAGGGAGTAGTACAATTGGTCAAAAAATTTTGGGTTGGAGAGGTGTTCTCCCTCAAGATTTTAGGTTCGAAACCTATTTGTGATGATAGTTTTTAATCTCTACTTCTTTCATGTATTCCGACGTCGGATCTAGAGACCGCATATAATGTGAAATATCTATCTCACGTAATATATTTTATTATTTAGCTAATAATTAGTTTTTAGATAAGCAGAGATATGTTATTTGTCAATGAGTCATTTATGTTAATCGACCAAATTACTTAATATTCATATACTAACGAGGGGTTTGTTTGAAGTTTTTATGAAATTATTAAATATTCAGTTTTATAATCACTATACAATAATTTCATCAAAAAAATTTATTAATATCATTTTTTTTTTTCATTAACCATTCAAAATAATTGATCAATTACAATCGCTCAAAATAATCTCCAAACATTAAACATTAATTAAGTGTAATCTTCATTTATCAATAATTTTATACAGCTGAACTCTTAGGTTATTTTAAAAATGAAGCTGATGTGGCAGATAATTAATTCATGTAGCATATGAATTACTTTAGTAGGTCCTACCTTTTTATTTCCTTTTGTCAATTGGTTCATACTGATAGGGGTAGGTTAATTTAGTCTGTCAACCATTAGATTTTTGTCAAATAGATCGATGAATTAAAAAAAAAAAAAAAAAATCAAATAACTTCTTTTTAACTTTCGATTTTAATTTACCTATTTTTGGGCTATCGAGAATAAATGACAATAACAACAGCAGACATCTTGTACAGTTTAATAATCATGAGATTAGTATTTGGACAATCGAAAATTATTTTCTCTATAATTACGTTTCTTCAAAATTATACTTTTATTCTCATTTTAAATAATTGTATATTTATGTTTTAATAATTTTTTTAAATTTTCATTTTATTCCCCCTAAACACAAATAATCACTTTCTTCTTAATTATTCATTTTTGTCATTCTCTCGGGCAATTCTAATTCTCCTTCGCAAACACATCCTAAGGGGTGTTTATGAAGCGTTTTTTAAGAAATATTGGAACTAGCCCTAAATGCTAGTTTTTATGTTTTTTTTTTCTTTTTCAGAACCTGTATGGGACTAAATGGTTCAGTTTGTCTCCATTGCAGGCGCCACGTGGCGCAATAAAAAAGACCACGTGGCTGACTTGCATTTTTTACACTTTTTCTTCTTATTTATTCAAATATATTTAATTTTTTTAAAATATTCATAAATGTCACATTATATCAAAAACAACAAACATTTTCCATAACTTCTTCGTAAACACTCTTCAAACAAACAAAAATTATATTAACACATTTTAGTAAGCATCCTGCTAAAACCTTCAAACAAACAAATTATTACTAAACACTCACAATAATTTCTCCATAAAATCTCAAACAAACACGGTGGTGCTTAAATTCTTGTTTTAAAGAATGATAATTGATGGAATTGGTCCCGCTTGGATAAAATGGTGTGAAAAGTTATTTTCAATAACAGTGGAGAAAAAGACAAGGAGGGAAAAAAGAGGATGAGTGCGTTTGTCTTTTTTTTTATTACTATTATTATTTATTTCTATTTGTTAGTCAAAAGGCTTTGAGCAATTACATGTTGGTTGTCTAAAGCATTTGTACAACACAACATATGATTGAACAACTTAGATTCTCTCTACAATGAAACCATGAGTTCATATATTACACATGATTTCATTTTTTTATAAACAAATAATTCTTTCATCACTGCTAAAAATGGTCTTTAAGAAATAGAAATGTTAACCTCAATTCATTATAATAAAATTATTTACAAATATTAAAATAAAGAAAAATTACAGTAGATTTGCTATTCTCACAAAATAATTATAAACGTAATCACAATTTAAAATATTTGCATATAAAAGCATTATATTGTATTACAAATACGTATTATTAATAATTATATTTGTTTTTTTCTTTTTGAGAGCGACAATATTTATAATTATTATTTTTTGACTAGTTTTATAAAAAAAAAATAAAAATAAAAATAAAAATAAAAGATTAGTTTTTTTTTTTTTAATGTTAATTTTGATTAGTATGATTGGTTGGAGAGAGTAATGAAATTTTCTAAAGCAATATTTTCAATTGACTTTTTGCTTTTGGAAAGAAAAGTTTTCCTGCCTTGAAAATGATTTTGGCTAAAAAAAAAAGGATGGCTTCAATTAATTAATTAGGTAGTTTAATTAACATGATAGGTCAACTAGAAATTTTCTAACCTATTAATCAAATTAGGTGCAACTAATTAAATTTGTGATAAAGAGAGAGAGACTCTATTCTAATTGAAATGAATGCCTAGAGGTGGTTCATTCCAATGAGGGGCCAACCAAAAGATTCTCAATAAAGACCAACCATAATAACCTTTTTGTAAATTAAAGGAGTTTTGGTCAAAACTTTTTCAAAAAAAAAAAAAAAAAAAAAAAAATTGTGTTAAGAAATTGGTCTTATTTTCCAAAATAAAAATTCAACCATTTTTTGGGGGTAGTAGTCTATTTTAAATTGGGTTTATGTTATTTTAGTTTATTTAGACATTTGATCTTTTGGTGTAGCTGTCTTAATCCATGGAAACTATATTTTCCTTTTACTTTATATATTAGTAAATACTTGTACATTCATTTTAATTAACTAAAATATTCAATCATTTCTTTTCATTTGTTCATAGGTACTTAGATTAGATCATGATTAAAAGAACATCTAAAGAATTTTTTTTATTAACTAAAAGTAAGATTTGATTTTTTTTTTTTTCAAATATAAATGCTAAATTGAACTTAAATGACTTAAACAATAAGCTTATAAAAAGATCATATAAAGATTTTGGTGGAGTATACAAAAAAAACAAAAAAAAAACAAAACAAATAATAGAATGTAAGCAAATTGTACATGGTTTGATAACCAATTTATTTTTCGTTTTTTGTTTTTAAAATTTAAATCTATATATGTCATATTTTCTTTAAGTATTTATATCAATCATAACCAAATTTCATAAACCAAAATCAGTATTTAGAAGTTATTTTTTTTAGCTTTCAAATTTTAGTTTTGTTTTAAAAACACAAGCTGTAAGCATCAAAGTCATAAAAATTATGTGTTGGAGTAATAGTTTGTAGGCTTAAATTTTAAAAACAAAAATAAAAAACAAAATGATTATCAAACATGATCTTAATTTAAACCGTTTAAAAATCAAAATATAAATGTTACAATGAACATGATAAGCACTAACAAGTCAAAAAAAAAAAAAAAAAAATCAAAATTCACACCACTGCCAATAGAAAGAAAAAAAAAAAAAAAAAATATATATATATATATATATATATATAAATAAAAGTATATAAAAATGCAATCAAATCAATATTGGTGTACCTAATATTCCAAATTTTATCATGCAAATACTTAAAATGTATTTTTTTCAATACTATCCCACAATATTTATTTCAGAATTGACTTTCAACGTATACGGTTTCATTTTTCATATTTTAATTTTGATGTTTCAACAACTTTGAGCTTCTAAATAAATTCTTATAAAATAAAAATTATAAAAGAAATTAACGTGAAATAAACCCAAAATGAGCATCTCACAAATCGAAGTGTCTATTTATAGCCCAACAAGAAAAATACTTCAAAAACTAATTAAATCTAAAATACCAACCAAGAACTAAAATTATCTCTAATCTATAGTTAATTTTTAATTTCACAAACCTTTTTTTTTTTAATTCTTTGACAAAATAATCTAAAGTCAACTGCAAAAAGTTAGTCATCAAAAATTTTCCCACATAATTGAATCGTAAAATTGGCACCTACATGGAAACTTTCCTATTCTTCAAGTGCATCAGTTTTGGGCTTCTCCACACATCTGGGCTTAATATTTGGGTCGAGCTCCTTGAATTTGGGCCCAATAAATATGTGATCAATAAAGTGGGCCTTATGTTAGAGCCCATTTCTTTCAATGAAGCAGGAAACAGAAAACCAACTTTCTATCTCATCGTGTTCATCCCTCCTCATCCATAAGTCCCCAACAAATAAGATAAGATGATAAAGTACACGTGTCAAACACCCAGTTACCTAAATTCATCACTAAAAATCACCATTTCACAATTCATTTTCCCCCGAAATCATGGCCTCATCAACGCTGATAACTCCCTGTACCTCCAAATCTCAGCCTCTCATCATCCCCCTCAAATCCAAATCCGTCATTTCCGCCGCCGCCGTCGTCCACAATCCCCGCCGCCGTGAGTTCCTGTCCCTGACCGCCTCTGTTCTGGCGGCGCCGTGGATCCTGTTTTCACCGGCGCCGTCGCGGGCGTCGGACGACGAAGAGTACGTGAAGGATACAAACGTGGTGATAAACAAGGTTAGAACGACGATCAACATGGAGAAAAGCGACCCGAATGTGGCGGCGGCGGTGGCGGAGCTTCGAGCAAGTTCGAATTCATGGGTGGCGAAATACAGGAAGGAGAAGGCTCTGTTGGGGCGGGCGTCTTTTAGGGATATGTATTCGGCTCTCAATGCGGTTTCTGGGCATTACATTAGCTTTGGGCCGACGGCGCCGATACCGGCGAAGAGGAAGGTTAGGATTTTGGAAGAGATGGATACTGCTGAGAAATCTCTGTTAAGAGGAAGATGAAAAATCGTGTGGGGGGTTTTTAATCATTGCCCTTTTTTTTTTTAAAGATGAATTATTGCCATTTTTTTAATCTTAATTTTCTGGTATTTCGATCTGTATGTTTTGTTCTTGGGATTAAGGTATATGGGGGTTGGAAGATCACAAAACTCGGGGATAAATGCAGATTAATACATTTATTTAATTTTTCTCCTAATATTGACTCTTCATTATTTATTAGGTTAAATTATAAATTTTTTTCATTATAATTCATTGAATTTCGTGTGGTTGATTTTATTGATTTCAACTTAAGTTTCAATGCTTTGACAATATCTCATAAAGAGTATCACTTGTTATTAAGATGAATTGAATATGCCATAATTAGTTAGGCATGTATTAAAAAAAAAGAAGTCATAAAAGTATGTCTAGTTTGTAAGAACGAGGTCTTATGTAAAAATGAGTTAAAGTAATAAATTTTGTAATAATATGAATGTAAATGCTTGTTTGGACATAGTATAAAATAATAGCATCTATCTTAAAATTTATTGGCAATGAGAGAAGTAGTTTACTTTATCTTAAAAGTAATTGGAGGACTCCTCACCTTATCGGGATGAAATATTATGAAATACTCGATAGCTTCAATACTTCTTATTGAAGTTGGTATTTGAGCATCACCAATCAATCTCAACTACTTAATACTTAAAACATAACAATTTTAGCTATATCATACACCAGTTACAAGTTCTAACCATCTATGATTCTGACACCTAGATATTACCTAAGCTTTTATATATGTAATATTTTATATCGTTAAATCATCTTTCATTCTTTTGTTTTCTCTCTTCTCCAAAAATTCAAACACCCCTTAAAACCATACAAATATGCCAGCAATTTATAGGACGTGAAAAATTCAATAGGTCACATGTTCTATGCTGCTATTTTGTTTCAAAGTGCTCGAGTTTTCCATCTTATTGGATGTGATTAGCGTTGAGGAAGGCGATATCAGTGTTATCTCAACGAGCAGGCGACTAGAAATTAAGAATGTATTTGAGGCACATGGTTTATGTTATTTTAGATCATGAATTATTATAAATAGTTAGTTTATTTATAACACAGATTTTAAAGCTTTAATGATATCAATGCAAAATTATATAAAAAAATTGTGAATGAAAACATTAGCATTTAACATTAACATTAAGATTCACACAGATTCATAAAGAAAATGTTGCTACAAACTCTCTGATTACAACTCTAACTCGAGCAAAAAGAAGAAACAAAAGCCTAAAAACTAACAGAAACCAGACTTTTTTACAAAATGTGATCAAGGAAAGTGTTTGTATTAAGGAACAGGATATGACTTGTTATTACACATGCATCTATAAGCCATTGGACATGTTTCAGCTTCTTGAAGTGAAGCACACACAAAGCTTATCATCACTAGTCTGCACGGCGAGCACGAGCCACACGCATGCGAGCAATCCGGTAACCTCGACCCTGCCAATTCAACTGTGTCCGCGCCTATTCTCCCGGTCGCGGTCATCGTGGCCGCCTTCTTTTCCTCCCTGGGTAACTTCTGGCTCGCTGCCGCTGCAACCGCCGCTACCTTGTGGTGATGGCCATGACCTGCACACGCGCACTAAGTCAGGTTATGTATTCGGCTAAGACAGTGTATTGTTAATTGATTTTGAGATAAAATCATTAGTTTATGTTTATTTTTTTTAACAAGCCTCTATAAACCGATATCCTCTGTTATTATCGATTGATTTTGAATTTGAGATAAAATCTCATGCACCTCATAATAATTCAAACATGTACACTATTCGATTAAAAACAAAAATGTGATCTAATTAAAAAATAACGGACACAAAAAAGTCACCAACATGTAATGACAAGGTGAGGATTTTCATTAGAGAATAGTGTAGAAACCTCACATTCTTTATCAGATAACATGAACAACTTTGATTCATAAAAAAAATACGATTAGCGCGCCCACCCTGTGTTATATATGATTGGAGGACTCCCCACCTTACAGATGTGAGATATTATGAAATCTTCAACGGAAACTAAATAAATGTTGTGCACAAAAGAAAGTAAGCAAGAAGAAAGACAAGTATATAATTACGTGAATTTTGCAGAGAAATGCGTCTGGACGAAATGGGGATTGGAAAAAACAAGAAACCAAGGAGAATAAGAGAAAACAAAGCGAAACCCTTCATGATTTTAGAGGAAAAAGCCAGAAGAAAAGAGGCTTCCTTTCGATCAATTAGAGCTGTAACTAGCTAATTCACAAGCAAAAGAAAATGAAAGGGTATATATATAAATATAAAGACAGAGAAGATTTAGAAAAAAAAGAGTGGAAATTGAAAGCAAGTCACAAGCAAAAACCCAGCATTTTTGTTTGAGTAATTATTAGTGATATGAAGTACTCACAGGGAATCCGAGCTGCGTTAGCATAAAAAGAAGAAGAAAAGAAAAATCAAACGTGAAGAATCATGAATGCTGCATTAAATGTGTATTAGAAATTTGAAATGTTTAGAAAAAGAGTGCAATAAATTAGTATACTCTGTCTGATGTGAATGCCGTTAATGCTGAAATTGTAATGGATCTTTGTCTCTATCATAAATATGGTATATATATATACTCTCTGTTTTTTTTTTTATTTATTTATTTAAAAATTTTGTACTGCGACGTTGTTGGAAATTAAACGAGGAAGAATTATTGCGACAGAGAACATGTACCTCTCTGAATCTTCATTTATGAAGAAAATGTTGATAATTTCTGTGTATCTTTCATAATATTTAATTAATTATTAAATTATTTAAAATGTCATTAGGGGTCTTTCTCAGACATTTTAGGAAGGAATTATTTTGAGTGTTTAATAAGTGCTCTGTTTGAAGGCTTTAATAGAGTGTTTAGAAAAGTTGTTATTAATTTTTGTTTGTTTGAAGGTTCTAATAGAGTGTTTAGGGAGGAGTTATGAACAATGTTTTGGATGTGATATGATGAAACATTTATGAATATATTTAAATAATTTTTTTTTTGTAAATGTATTTGCATACATAAGAGGAAAAAAAATTTGCACATGGCGTCACGTGGAGTTTTCTGGTTACACTAGGTGGCGCTGAAATGGGGCAGTCTGCCCCTAAAAAACTATATGAAAGTAAATTTCTTTTTTTATACAAAAATAGTTAGTGATGGACCTTTTAAGGGAATTACCACACAATTCTTTTTCTTATTTGTTTATTATTATTTTATGGTTTCATAACTGGGTACTCACAGAAAGCCATGATATTCCTTAAGGTTTCATTAATGGTGGAATCTTTTATTCTCATCCATAACTCTTCAATGTACAACAAATAAGATATGAGTTTTTTAACACAAGGTGACTAATGCATCCATCACTTTTCTATGTTAAAAATAGATATAATACTAATAACCAAACAAAACAATATCATCAAAAGTTGAAATGAGTTTGACAATCCCAAAACCAAACCCACAAAACTTGAGATTTTTAAGCTCCATTCTTGTCCATAAACTCATAACAATCCCCTTAAAACAAAGCAATATTAGCCAAGGAAATCACACAAATCCCTTCTCCAAATTAAAAAGAAAAGAAAACCCTCTGTTTTTCCCTAGTCCACCCATTGCTTAACAAGAAATGACCATCAAACAGTCAACAACCTTCAACAATACTCAATTTAACAACCTTTTTCATTCCCCCATTCTCATGGAAGCTCCAACAAACCCCAGATATGTCATGCTCTCCAACGACAACAACCAAACCGGCCTCCGTCCTCCGCCCTACCACCGTAAAGTTCCCCGATACCACAACAAACCCCACGGTGGCGGCAGCGCGAATTGTTGCTTAAAATGCATCTGTTGCTGTTACTGTTTCATCTTCCTCCTCATCGCTTCTCTGCTCGGCATTGCCTATTACGTCTACGCCTTCTACAACCCGAGAGTCCCTTCGTACAAAGTCGCTAACTTCAAAGTCCATACCTTCAATGTGAAGTCGGATTTCAGCCTCTACACCGAATTCATTGTCATCGTGGATGCCGACAACCCGAACGAAAACATCGATTTCATCTACGGGAAAGGCAGCTATGTGTCTGTTTTGTACTCTGACTCGGAGCTGTGCGCGGGGAAGATACCGAATTTCCGGCAGCCGTCGAAGAATGTGACGGCGATAAGTATAATGCTGAGTGGGAATAGCGAGTTTGGATCGGGGCTTCAAGAGGCGTTGATGCAGAATAGACATAGTGGGAAGATTCCTCTGCTTGTGGAGGTTAAAGTTCCGGTGACGGTGGTGATCGGAGGGCTGTCGTTGAAGAAGGTTAATGTTCTTGTTAATTGTTCGTTGGTGGTTGATAATTTGTCCCCAAACAAGAAAGTTGGGATTTTGTCTACTAATTATACTTATGGTGCTACCTTGTGATTTCTTAAATATGTCCCAATTGTTTTGCTGCCTCCATTCTTTTTTTTTTTTTTTTTTTTTTTGCCCATTTAATGGAACATTCTTTTGTTTTCTTTTTATTTTTTTTTGAATTTAACACAATATTGTTTATTTGAAGTCTTTTGAGTACAAATAGAGGGAAAGAATCAACAAACCACACAATTACTTTCAAATAAATGAAAGTAAAATATCAATTATCAAGATCAAATTCGTGACGTGAAATAGGACGAAAGATCGTTCATAAAAAGCATACCCATGATCAAAAAAAATGTGGTTATGTGAAAATTATTCTTAGATGAATTCTAAACAATGATTACGTATTTCTGAAAATGACACTTTTTGTAATTGACACTTTTTGTAATTGACACTTATGATTTAAACATCATCTATTATAATCCAATTTATAACCATTTACGGTTTGTATCTTGTCAAATTCAATAATTGATGTTCTATATCTTCTTATGATAATATAAAATTCAATAATTGAATAATAAATTTGCAAACTTATGAACTTCAATAATTGATGTTGTGTGTCTTCTCATGATAAATATACAATTTCAACCTGAGAGAAAAACAAGATGAAGTATATAAGAAAAAACAAATAGTGAATAATAATATACTAAAACAAAATGTATGATGGTAATTGAAGTAGAGAAATGTAAAGATGGTGCATACCTGTTTGTGTAAACAAATTTTGATGCTTCTTCTTCCAGAGGTCTTTAAGAATCACATTTATCTCATTCGTTTGTTGTAATTGAACAAGATCGTTAATCTCCATGGATGTCAACTTGGGCATGCTTACTGTTCCATATGAAAATATCTTCATTTCATTACATCTCTTTATCCACAAGTATTTTAAACAGGGGAATTTAAGCATAGTTTTTCCTGAGTGAAAGCTGGTGAGTTTTGGCAAATCTTTCAAATTCAAGCCACTCAGTCTCCTGAAACTAATTTCTTCTTCTTCTTCTTCTTCTTCTTCTGCTGTTGGTGCGACTATGGAACTCATTCCTTCACATTGAGTTATGGAGATTTGAGTGAGATTGACCAATTTATTTGCCACTGAGGAGCTAAACAAATTCATCATTCCATTACAATTCGCAACTACCACGCATACCAAGTTGAAGAATGTGAATGAGGAAGGTAACAAACACTTCAAATTCACACAATCATATACACGAATTGCTTCCAAACTATCAAAGCTTGTGGTCGCTTGTGTATTGTTTTCCTCCCACACGTGTGTAAGCTTAGGAAGTCTTTCCAAATTCAATGTCTTCAATTTCGCAGCACGGCCTTCATTTTCTTCTCTATTTTGGAATACTTTTATCAATTTAATGGCATTGTTGATAGTGAATACCTGAATTTTGTACAATAATTTGTTTATCTCTAATGGAAGAGTAATCATTCCAACATCTCCATAATCAAGCAAACTAAGATGTTGGAGTTTGGGAAATGACTCTGATCTAAGCCAATTCCTACTTTTCTCTACCACCTTGCTGGCTATTTTCAAACTTACCAAGCTTGGAAATAATACCATCTGAAACACAGAAACAAATTTAATGAGGTTGCATATGTAATACAAAATAATGAACATCGATCATATTTATCATGTATTACCTCCCGGGTGACGATCAACTTTGAGGCTTCATTCTCTACAAATATTTGAGTTTCTCCATATATGAATAAAAATTCAAGTTGTTGCAGATGATTGATGAAGGAAGCTGGAAAAAGACTTTTAAGCTCAAAACAACCATCAATAGAGACTTGATTTAGATTTGAAAACGTTTCACCAACATCATTGTTCCACACATGTTTTAATTTAGGTAGAGATTTTAAAGTTAACTTTCTCAATGGCACTACTGATCTTTTGACATTATCCGACGTTGCCCCTTCATCAATTTCAAATATCCTTTCTAATAATTCACAATCTTCTATTTCTAATGTATTTAAACAAGTAAGTGAATTCATCATTTTTGAAGGAAACACATATCTCAATTGGTTGCAATTTTTAATTTCTATAATTTTCAAGTGACAAAAAGCATTTGCAACTAGCCATTTATTCTGCCATAATGTCTGCACATTGCTTCCCCTTACAATATGTAATTTCTCCAACTCGGAAAATGAAACCTGCAATTTTATAATTATTATTTTTTTCTGTTAAAATTAGAAGAGACTAATTAATATAAGAATGTGGTTAATTAAATTAATATATTACCTCATGATGTGTAGCAAAAAGTGGAGTGATATTATTATGAATGTGATGTGACGCCATATCTGTTGAGTCTTCAAAAATCTCAATGGCGAGAGACTTCAAACGAGCATTGACATGATTTGAATTTGGTTTGAAAATAGTCTTTGTAAAACCCACTGAATCATTCTTTACATGCAAACTCTCACATCTTTGCAATAGTTTTTCAAGTACCCCTCCCTTGGAAACTATGATCATTGATTTTATATTAAGCTTCAAGCATCTTGCACTATAACTCGGGTCATGACTCACATTATTATATTCACTAAGAATAGAAATTTTAAAATCTCGTAATTTTTCTACTCTTTCTGAACTCAACTCATTTAATAGAATATCCATATTTTGAATTTCTATCCTCAAAATGGAAAGGTTGGTTAGACAATTCAATTCCGAAAGTTTGATATTCTCAATTATTTTTCCTTCGTATGCTACTTTCTCTCCCCAACCTTTGAAACTATTCAAAAAACTCAACTCTTCCAATTTTTTCATACTGGAAATAATGTTCGGATGAATCATTAGAATGCGGCAATAAGACACCTTTAATACCATAAGTTCTGTTAATTGACTCATACTTGCAGGTAGCTCTGTAATGGTATCACAACCATCAATCTTCAAAATTTTCAATTTCTTTAGTTCACCAATTGTGTTGATATCATTAAAAATACAATGATCCATACTTAATGTTTGGAGGTTCTTTAAAGATGACATCCTTGATATTTTAAGATACATATATTTCACGTCCAAAACTCTAAGATTTTTCATCTCTTTAAAACAAGTATCTGCCATTTGAATATTTTTCAAATAGATAGAGTTTGATATAATTAACAACCGAAGGTTTGGAAACTCTAAGTTTGGGGGAATTTTGATTGG
>JBBMEG010000001.1:2719731-2756130 GCA_037832605.1 Cyclanthera cordifolia | reverse complement strand
CCCCCCCCCCCCCCCCCCCCCCCCCCCCCCCCCCCCCCCCCCCCCCCCCCCCCCCCCCCCCCCCCCCCCCCCCTCCACCCCCCTATTTGTCTGTTCTTTTTTGTGAGACAGAAAAGAGTAAAGAAACAAAAAAGAATCTTAAACACTTTGGATTAAAACAAAACAACCTGACAAGCTTCTTCCTTTTGATAACTGTCTTACAACTTTTATTATTATTTATGTTGTTTGATCTTCATATGCAAGTGTTCTTGTCTGCTGTTTCTTCAAAAACTTTAAAAGAAGAAACAGTTTTTAGATTAATTTGATTTGTATTTGCAATTAACTTAATTGATATAATAATATGATTCAAATTTTTTTTTAGATCAATGGATTAGCTCTAAAGTTCCCTGGTTTGATGACCCTAAGAAGTGTGGATCTTTCTCCAGCAAGTTGGATGGCTGTTTCTTGGTATTTTTCCGATTCCGTCACGAAAATATCTCGAACTATGCTGCGCTACAAATATTTGTATCGTGTTTTGTATTTTATTTACGGTTTATACTGTTATCTCTTCTCTTTATATTAGTAGATCACGTAAATTTGCGTATTTTTTTGTCTCGAGATATCTTATGGTTGTATAATAATTTTGTAGGTACCCAATTTATCATATTCCAATGGGAAGGCCCATCAAGGACTTATCAACTTGTTTCCTCACTTATCACACTCTCTCATCTTCTTTTCAAGGTACTATATTTTTCTTTTGTTATTGATGAATTTTCTAATTGATATGATAATACATATATTTGAAGATACAAGCTTCTATTTTGATATCATGTTAACCTATCGAAAAAATTAGGTATTTGTTTGAGGGTTTTATGAAAATATTAAAAATGAACTTTTATAATCACTCTGTAAAAACCTCATTTCAAAACGAGCTGTTCTAACAATTTCTTCTTTATGATCACTTAAAATAACTTCTCATTTCAAATTACTCTACTATTTTGCAAACAAACACCTAGTATTTACTTACCTTCCGGTAAGTTAGCATGTGTTTGATATCGTAATAAATTTTGAGAGAGACTTGAAAATTTTCAAGTTTTTCATAAACTTTTCACGAATATATACATGATATATTATCAAAATTTAAAAGATTTTTATGCTTAACAATTATTCTATTATATTATAATATTTATTAATAATTAAATAATATCATAATTATATTTATTCATAGCATCCTAACACAAAATTAATTATGCTAATTAATTACTGTTGAATCCAAAAGTTTTTGAAAATAAATTAAGCTCTATATATATATATATATATATATATATATATATACATGTTATAAAATTATCATTCAATTCAAATCCTTAAACGGATAGATTTTAATATATTCAATGGTGATACTAAAATTAGATATGGAGATGGAGGAGGGAGAGATGGAAGGTGGAGAAGCGATGAGGCGACAGAGGAGGGAAGCCGGGGAAGGGATATCGGTATCACCATTCGGGATGGCAACGTACAAGATGCAAGGGAGCTTGTGGCTGGCCGGGAATGGCGGTCGGGATGAAGAGAGGCTCGTGTCACTATCGAGTGTGGCCGAGTCATGGCTAAAGCAGCTGAGGGTCCAGCACCATGACTTCAACTATTTCACAAGCCTTCGCCGTGGCTAACACAAGAATGAATAAAGTCAATGATCATAATCAATATCTCATCTCATCCAACACAGAGTAACTTTTTTTTTTTTTTTTTGAAAAGTTAGATTTTTTTTTTTTTTTTTTTTTTTGTATGGTTCTTTAAATTGCTTCAAAAACTTTGGTTGAAATATACCACACATAATGATGTAAGTTTTAGACCAAAAATAGAGAGAAAAATAGACTAATAGGAATTGTTGTGGAAAAGCAATAGTTTGTAGTTATGGAAAATGGTTCCAATGGTCTACTCTATTACTTCTTTTCTTATATTGGTTAGTGTTTGGACTAAGTTTGTGAGTCCCTCGATTATTAGGATCATTTGAGAGCTAAATACTAAATTTTAGGATCGAATTCGTGACGCCGGTATTGGACTGGAATAACACAAAACTATAAAACTACCGCGCCACCAATCTTTCGATGGTTGTTCAAATACATAGTAGTTGGGATGAGTTTGTGAATTTGTCCCCCCGAAATTTTGAATTGGTCAAAAAAAAAAAAAAAAAAAACTCTTTATCCAATCCAAATTCAATCCATGTACACATGTCAAAAAAAAAAATTTGTAGAAAATTAATTTATAGATATATCATGAATTAAAAGGGACAACTTTTGATTTTTTATTGTCCTTTTAAGACTACTAGGATTCAATTGTCAACTCATCAAAATAGATTGAACTTAATTTTTTTTTTTTTTTTTTTTTTTTTGAGATTACAATTGGAAAAATTCAAATCCGTACATGACCACATGATTCTTCGCCGTTCACTATTGTCGTTGAATTACTGCTCTTTCCACATGGTTCTTCGGTGTTCGTTATTGCTGTTGAATTAGTGCTCTTTTGACTTGATCACATCAATTTTATACTCAATGTATTCAGAGTTTTAGTACAAACCTAGCTATATAGTTTCATAAATATAAGTCATTGTTTAACATGGACTGTATAGCATTTGGAAAAATAAGGATTGACTTTAACTAAGGAAAATGTTAATTATCAGCTAATTAGACACTTTCTTTTTCTGTTTCCATAATGGATAAACATTCTTATTTGGTTGGGAGAATAAGAGTTCGTTTGGATGCAAAATTGTTGAGTGATTATAATCGATGTGTTATTTTGAGTGACTAAATAATTTAAATTTTAGTAATAACTTGTTTAGATATTATCATTTGTAAAGATGTTGCAGTTAATAACTCATTTAAATAATAATTTTTGTAATTGAATTGTATATAATAATTGGTTTGGATGTGGTTTGAAATAAATGGTTCAAATGAATGATTAAAAGTTAGTGATTATAAATGAATAATTAGAAATGAGTGATCATTTTGAGTAATTAGAAATGAGAAGTGATTACGATAGTTCTTTGGATATGATTGTTTGAAGCGAAACTGTAAAAATTCATTTGTAATAACTCGTTAATAATCTCAAACAAAATGATAGATGTCTACTCCGAGATAGTGTAGTGGCATAACTTTGTTCTATTTAGGGTAGTCATACAAAAGGAAAGATGTTTTTTTTTCCTTTAATTAGAAAATTTAATTGTGCTCCCACTAATTGAATATTTATTTAGTTGAATAATTGTGAATCAAAATTTAAATTCGTAATCTCTTAATTAATTTGATTAGTTATTATCGTTGATATTAGAGATATAAATGATATCATGTTGGTTGAGTGTTTATTTAGATCGATATTTATAAATTATTGCATTTATCAAAGAAAGTTGATACAAATTATTGCATTATATAATCAAAGTCCAAAGATAAGGTAATTAAGACTTGTAATTATTGATTTCAAAAAAAATAATAATTAAGTAATAATAATAATAAGAGATGTAAACATGCATTGGTGCAAGTGATATGACATTAACTACATGACTCCCAGCAAATACCTGTATTATGAACATTGACTCTATATATAGAATTTAATGTAAACAAATTATTATCAAACTTATAATAATTGTTAATATATATAATATATAATATATATATATATATATATATTTATTTATTTATTTGTGTTTAAGGGCTGAGTTAAATACATACCAATCTAATTGTAAGACTTAGGTCAAAATATTAAATTATCAACTAGTTTAATTATTAACTAAAATTTTTAACCGAAAAAATTGGTGGTGCGGTGGTTTCATTATTTGGTGTAAATCAAATTTAACACCAGCGTCTTGATATCAATATTTTTTATTATTCATTTATACAATTAGATATATATATATATATATATATTTTTTTTTTTTTTTTTTGCAACATTTTTAATACTTTTTGAAATGAATAAATTAAAAGGAATAATGCCTATAGATAGTTTTGAACTACATAGGAGAAATGACCGGCTAAAATTAAATTCTTTTTTTTGTAATAAAAAAAATTGTCAACTTTGGAACTAATTAATAATCAATAAATTACTCATGAGTTCTATTTAATTATTCTTTGATTTTTCTTTTTTTAGCTTTTAAATGGTACGTTTATTTTCCCTGCCGTTTTCAGTATATGAATTTCATTTAAAAAATGATAATAATAATAAATTGACTTTTAATTTAATTTAAAAGCAAATAATGTTCATAATTTTTTTTTTTTAACATACAAAAAACTTAAAATAGTTATGAAATGATATCTTTTATTATTTTTTTAATGTATAAATATGACTTTTTTTTTTTCATCAAATATATAAATAATACTTATTCATTTGTTTTCTAATTTTTGTTATCTATGTTTAATAAAAAACAAACTCAAATTTTGAAATTTGTTTTTGTTTTTCCTAAGAATTGAATTTTATGGTTATACACATTTTCAATTGAAAGATAAAAGTGTTGACAATTGGATTTGAGGATACTTCCTCAACTTGGGTTATTAATTCTAATAAGTTCTTTCATTAGAACTAAACCATTTTAGATTAAGAAGACACTTAAAACAATTGAATTTTCAAGCAATCCATCAAATTAAAGCTCAACTATGCAACCCAAAACCTAGTTAGTTAGTAACCTAAATCCAACTTAATCTTTACACTCAATCTAAATAAAAAGTTAATAAATATCTCATCCAAACTTATAGAATTACATTCCTTTTCATTTCCACCATTAACTTTCCCAAAAAAAAAAAAAAAAATCTATCAAATTCACAACCAATTGATAAATTGAAATATTTACAATTAATTTAAAGTTGGTCGGAAGGAACTAAGTTTTAAAGCCTAATAATTAAGAAGTTATGAATTTATATCTTCTCACTCTCCATTATAGTTGAATTAAAAAAATTATATATATATATATATATATGATAAATTATAAATTTAGTCTGTAAGGTTTAATGAAAATTAGAATTTAGTCCTTACAATTTCAAATTTTATACTTTAATCCCTATGATTTGTAAGAATCTACAATTTAATCTCTATGCTTTCAAATGTTGTTGAATTCAAAAATATATTATATATTTTGCATAAAAGTATATCTATTCCATCAAAAATTACAATATTATTTTTGGCATTTCATAAGCATTTCGAAACTATTTTTGAAGTAGAGAATTCGCTAGAATATTGAATTAATAAAAACCAACACGACACATGATCTGCAATAACGTGGTAATGACTAAGTCTCTTCCTTAATTAAATATGAAAGACTGATATTTTGCTTGTCGATTTATAGAGAGAAACTAACCAAACTAATTAAATCTAGAATATAATTATAAATGTGATCGGTTACAAAAAAATAATAATAATAATAATAATAACAAATGTAATGAAGGTCATTAATAAGTATTGTCAAATACAAAATTAAAAATACTAATAACACGAATACATATATTTTAAAATTTATCTATATTAGTAATTATTTTGTGAGAATAATTTGTTTAGTACAATTTCTCTATTATTTATGAAAAAATTAATGATAATAATGCAACTTTGTAACGAATATAAATATTTTGAAAGAATGGATATATATAAAGTTTGATGGTGTATTATTAATAGCTTAATATTTTTACTTCATATATTATGTACATCATTCCATTGTTGAACTTTGATTAAATGAATTGCAATAGAAGCATAGTCTATGATAGTGAGAGGCATGTGAATAAGGGGAGAGAAAGATGAGTGCTTCACAACCAAATTATGTTATTGGCTTCTTTGAATATTTGACCAACTTAAAAGGAAATAGCAGTAAATGTTCAACTTTTATAAATTTATTTGGAGATTTTCTAGTTTATTTTTTTACTTTGAATGAATGTCTAAATCAAAAATTAAAAAAGAGATACTAATTTTATCTTCAAAATATTCATATTAGGCTTGATTAAAAATCATTATTATTATTATACCAATACTCAATTTTGATTTAGTGAATAAACTACCCACTTCTTTATTTTCTAATAGATTATTTAATTCATGTATATTTTGAGGATATCTTTTAATCAAATATTCAAATCAAATTATAAATATATAAATTTTATTATCATTTTACACCATAAATAATCTCAATCATAGCTTTTCTTTCGTATTCTCCTATTTATATAGATCTAAAAGACAAGAAATTTGATGAACTAAAAAAATGGAAGCATAGTGTGGCATAATTTGCAACTTTATTGTGTTACAGGTTTTTCTCGTAAGAGTTCATCGTGTGAAGAAGTCGACGTGAGACTAAATGATTACCATTGATACCTACAACAAAGAGGAAGCTTTGACGGGTTGTGATGGGTGGGGACATAATGCAACGAGGTGGCACTTCAAATCGACAGTGAAATTTCCAATCTTGGAGGTGTACAATGGGAGTGAATCATTCTTGACTTTGTGTTTGGACTTCGAATCAGGAGAAAATGTGTTCATCTCGATGGTGTTTGATCAACTATTCAACTTCGCCATTTCAATTTAAGAGATGTTTAATGGCATTCACACTCTTATGTAAAGAAAACAAACAAAAAACGTGAAAGGTTGTAGAAATGACGCACAACTTTAAACAAAGACACTTTACCTTTCTTCTCTTATGAGTTGGCACACCAACACCACAATCGAAGAACACACATTTCTTTCATTCTGCAATATTGCAGAGAAAACCAAAAGCAAAATGGAGATTGCATGTTATGCTAAAGATTACCGTTAAGGAAAAAGAAGAGGTCGACCAAAGAATGGATGTTCACGAATGTTTTACAATTCAGATACCAGAATCGAAAGCACGGAGAGAACAACAAGACTTTTAAAGTAGTTCAAGCTAAAGAGGTTTACATCTACTGAGCCACACATATGACATTATTTCTTGATAGAAAGATGAATCTTGAAGAGGAATTACAAAATACAAAAGATAAGTACTAATTTCTTCTAATAAACTTCTTTTATAGACTTTGCACAGTACAAGAACTAGATAACCTCTCTAAGCAAAACTGATTTGTACATTTAGAAGTCAGTTCAAATATTAGTTAGTTAGTCACTAACTTCTTTTAAACTCACCTTATAAGTAATCATCACATTCTATTTTTATTATAATTTTATTCATCATCATAATTTTCCTAACCAATCGCTAGCGTTGTATATATAAGTAGGTAAGAATCATTAGAAATATATTCATTAAAACATTAACATGTTGTAAAAATGATATAATCATATATTAACTAATATCTTAACAAAAGCTAACCAACATTTTTCTATGTAAAAATAGACATGAAACAAAGAAACCAACCAAAATAAGGTCATCAAGAAACAAAACACACTCAAAACCCAAAATCTCCTCTTAATTTGACCTTTGACCTAAATTTGGACTGCCACAAAATAAACAACCTCTGTTTTTTTTTTTTTTTTTTTTCTTCCCCCATTTGTTTATACCTCTGTTCTTCTCCACCATTTCCATGGAAGCTCCACCAAACGACCACCAAATCAGCCTCCCACCTCCGCCGTGCCGCCGCAACATCCCTCGACCCCATTCCGGC
The DNA here is from genome assembly GCA_037832605.1 of Cyclanthera cordifolia. Classification (NCBI taxonomy): domain Eukaryota; kingdom Viridiplantae; phylum Streptophyta; class Magnoliopsida; order Cucurbitales; family Cucurbitaceae; genus Cyclanthera; species Cyclanthera cordifolia. The sequence continues at coordinate 2,748,559 of JBBMEG010000001.1, read as the reverse complement.
GGTGATGGTGGTCGAAACCGTTGCTTAAAATGCATATATCTCTGTTCCTGCCTCCTCTTCTTCCTCGTCGTTACTCTGTTTTTCCTAATCTACTTCCTCTACACATTTTACAATCCCCAAATCCCATCCTACAAATTCGCCGATTTCAGCGTCCACGATTTCGACATCAAATCCGATTTCAGCCTCCACGCGGAATTCATCGTAATCGTCAAAGCCCACAACCCAAATGAAAACATAGATTTCATCTACGGCAAAAACAGCCACGTCTCTGTTTTTTACTCCGATTCCGAGCTCTGCGCCGGAAAAGTTCCGACTTTTCGGCAGCCGGGGAGGAATTTGACGGCGATGAGGATTCTTCTGAGTGGGAATAGTGAATTTGGGTCTGGGTTGCAGGAGGCGTTGATGGAGAATAGACATAGTGGGAAAATTCCTCTGCTTGTGGAGGTTAAAGTGCCGGTGACGGTGGTGATCGGAGAGTTTCCGATGAAGGAGATTAACGTTCTTGTGAATTGTTCTTTGGTTGTTGATCACTTGAACCGGAATAAGAAAGTTGGGATTTTGTCGACTAATTATACTTACGGCGCTACCTTGTGAAGCCATTTAATTGGACATTTCTGCGCTTAAATTAGAAAATTCTTGAACTTTTCTGGGTTCGATCTTGAGACGTCGTATCCACTCGGATATAGGACAATTACTCAAAGTGAAACTATTCAAATCTCCAACACAAAAAAATTTAATTTAAAAATATTATAATGAAATTGAAATTAGACTTTAAAACATGCTTGAATTCAGATTTTATGACTATTTAAAACGATCATTTATTTTGAATATTTCGAATTAATGATTCACTCGAAACATTGTTTGTAAGTAGTTTTCAAAAATATTTAAAATTAGTATTTGGAATGAAAATTTATTTTTGAATATTTAGGAGTAATGGTTAACAATGGTTACCGTTAAAAGCTTAAGAGTATTTAGAATTAGTATTTCGAATGAAACTTTATTTTGAATATTTAAAAGTAATAATCACAATAAATAGTTTGTTTGGATATAGTTGTTAAGAGAATTTAAAATTAGTATTTAGAATTATGATTTATTTTAAATATTTAAAAGTAATAATTTATCAAAAAATCGTTTGAATGTAATTTTTTTAGGAGCATTTAGCAAATAATAGTCTGAAATACTAGTTCAAAATCTAGTACCAAACATCCTCTAAAGTTATGAATCAAAAAAATATTTTACTAAAAAAAACAGTTTCTATAATTTGATCAACCCACAAAAAAAAAAAAAAAAAACTTTTGTGAGATTTTTTTTTTTTTTTTTTTGAAAGTGTAAAATTGGAAGCTTTTTTATGTTATTTGATTGGAAATGTAATTAAAAAAAAAAGAAAAAGAAAAAAAAAAAAGAAAAAAAAGAACTTGTAATTACAATTGATAAAAGATTGAAGCTTTAAGACCCAAATCCTAAGAGGTGGTTGATTTTGTTTGAAAAGAAATATGAACAAACAACCATTAAATTAACCAATGAAATCAACTTCATAAAAGAAACAGGTTTATTAAACAAAGATTAAGAATTTAATTAGCCTCATAAACAAAAACGCTAATTACTTTCTAATCTCTTCCAAAAGAACATGAATTTTATGTTCATAATTAAATTAAGCCTAAAATTTCGGCTAATTGAACCCACGTTCCCTTTATCTATTCTAAATCAGGCTTAATTTTTTTCAAATGTCCATAAAAAAAACTAAGTAATTAGAGCAGTTTTTTGTTAAGTAATCAGTGATTAGAAACCGTTGAAATTTTCAGACCCACTTCTCTTAAATAACTCCCAATTCTTTGTAACTAATTTGTAGTGGTGATTGTTTTTTATTGTTCAATCTAACTCATATTTCAATTAATTAATACCTAATTACTTCTTAATCTCCAAAGTTCTTGTGTTCTTTGAGCTTGAAGTCAAAGTTTCATAGTGATTTCAAACATGTTTTGCTTTCTGTTTGGATGGAGAAAAGCTTCAAAATGGTGGGTTTGTTTTAGTCCTTACAATTCTAATGTTTTAATTAGCTTTTATTTTTGTGTGTATATACACACACACATCATTGAGTGTTCGGGTTATTTCTATTTTCACGAGATAGATCATCGAACCATACAATGTTTAGCTATCAAGAAAATTCGTAGAAAATTAATTTCCAAGCATATGACCGTCATTAACTATCTGGTGCTTTAAAAGTTCTCTTGACTGCTAGGTCAACTCATAATGATTTACGTACAGTAAGAAGCTGATCAAACAAGCGTTGTGCCGGATTGAGGTCTTGAAGAACAGGAGATATTCGATAGTTAGGCGATTACGTGAAGATTTGTTCGAGCTGATTAGCAATGGCTATAGACAAATAGCATTCAACCGGGTACGTTAAGATTCAACTGATCCTAACGGTAATTGACATATATCATTGACTCAGAGATCATAGATTTGAATTCTTTATCGAGTACTAAAAAAAGTTAGTTCATTTTGTTTTCATATCAGGTGGAGCAACTTGTTAGAGATGAAAGATTGATGGAAGCTTATGATATGATTACAAAATTTTGTGAATTCATCTTAGTGAAGCTTTCCCATATCAGAAAACACAAGTATGCTAAATTGTTAACCATTTTAAATTTCGATTTGGTTTTTTTCGATTTTGTGTCAAACCAACAACCGAATCAATATTCTTTGTTTTTCAATAATTGGGTCCAAATCAATGTCTAACAAAGACAAAACCATTGATTTGATTTTGTAATTGGTTCGGTTTTTTGTTTGATTTCAATAAAAAAAAAAATTATTTTGTTTTGAAACTTTTTTGTCTCGTTTTCCATTTGATTTTTATTTTGATTCTAAGATTTTTTATTTTATTAATCAAAGACAACATTTTTCATAAATATCGCAATATATTCCATGTTTTTACTTCATATTCACATTTAAATTTGTTCTTCTATCAAATCTAAATACTATTTTTTTTTCTTAGGAGGTATATATTCAGTTCGGTTTTATATTGATTATTTCATCAAGAACCGAAATTGAAACAATATATTTCGATTTTCTAAAATATCAAACAAATTGATTCAATACTGTTTTAAAAAACCAAACTGATCCATTGAAGCCGTTCGGTTTTATCAGTTTTCTGTTTTTCTTTTCCCTTAATTTTAAGTGGTTTTGATATGAGAAAAAAATCTTACGTCTGAATTTGTGGTTTAAGGACCTGTTCTGATGATATTCTGGAAGCAATTTCAAGTCTCATATTTGCATCTGCAAGATGTGGCAACTTTCCCGAGCTTAAACTCGTTCGGAAGCTATTCGAGCAGCGATACGGTCGTTGTTTCGCCACGGCGGCTGTCGAATTGTGTCCGGGAAATCTCGTGAATCCTCAGGTATTTGTTAGATTACTGTACACACATTGTCGAGATCTATGAATGTATGAATAATGAAAGATTCATTAATTTTGTACAGATGAAGGAGAAGCTTGTAATGAAACCTGTTTTAGAACATGAGAAGCAAAGATTGATGAGTGAAATATCAGGAGATTGCTTTTATCCAGCAGTTTTAGCTCTTGAATACTGCCCAGATTGGCATAAAAAACAGGTGAGTTTGTTGAATTCTGTTATCAAAACTCAGCCTTTTCTTTGATTCTTTGTTGAGTCTACGATTATTAAGTTGGAGATCTCGCTGCTCGGTCGAAGCAACACTTCCAAAACCTAGTTAAATATGTCAATGGATTTATATACTTTCGTATTATGCATACTATGCATTTTAAGCCATAGTATTAGAGTTTTATCAGAGCATATACTGTATAAACGGTTATGAAAAACAACAATAATCGAAGAGAAAATGTAAAGAATGTCAAGAACAAACCTGTAAATTTACGTGGTTCACTAATGATGTGGTGACTACATCCACGAGTAGAGGAGAGAAATCGTTTTATCTAGGAGATAAGAATACAAAATGTTGATCAATCGGGACTAGGGTTTTAAGAGAGTTTATATAGACACTCCCGTAAAACTCTGATACATATAAAGAGAAATTACATAAATGTCTATCCCTATTTGCTAATTGGGCAGTGAGACCCCCGAGGCCCCGACTAACTAATCATAGGGCATCAAACAGTTGAAGGCATATCCCAACATAAACATTTTTTAAATCTTTGTATCGTTTGGTCAAGGATTTGTATTCTTATCGTCTATACAATAATAGTGAATTACGTATATCGGTGTGTTTTTTGTCTCACATTTTCTTTAATTGTTGATTGTTGTTTTGATTATTCAAAACAGTAATGAAATGCCATTACAAGTTCAAGAACATGTTTTTGTAAACCTTAGGTACTGGAGAATGGAGATGATCAAACTAATGGGGAGGAGAAAAGAGAATTACAAGTTCATGATTCAAATGCTGAAGAGTTGGAGAGAGTAGCAATGTCGGTCGATTCGTCACCGGACAGCGGAACCGAAATCATCGATCCTCATTGTCAATCTTATCTAAATGAAAGGGAAGAAGTTTCTTCAGATATGTTAAGTTGGAAAGCCAAGGAGTATAATGGCAATGGTTGGATTGCAGCTCCCACTTTTGAAGATGGCTTATACAGAGAAAACGACGCGTCCTCACCCGAATTCCTTCCGGTTTTTAACGAAACTATTGTGTATTTCGACAACGTTGTCGAACTTCCTAACCCCTCGACAGTCGATGGAGATTTATGGGATCAGAGATACTTCAAGTTCAAATCATCTGTTACAAGCATGAGAAAAAATGTTCAAGATGGTAATGATCATCAAAGTCTCATAGAAAATCACAATGGCTCGAAAAAGAAGCCAGTCTCGGAGAGATCGAGCCCAACGTATTGTAAACGAGAGAATAATAGCTCAAGTGATACAAAGAAGAATTTCCTATCATACCACGACTTGTCATTCGATGATTATGAAGCTATGGTATCAGAGAACACGAAAAAAGATTCGTATTTTATTCGTTCTTTGATGCATAATCGTTTCGATAACGATTTGTCTATAAAAGACAACCCCCACCACACACATCACAGTTCATGGACAGGAGATTTCGGTCTGGGAGTCGAATTTTCGAGGACGAAAAAGGTAAAAGATTGTGAGATTGGAAGTGTGATTTATGATGTATTTGTCTACTCTCATTACCAAAAAGAATTCATTACAAAAGACAATCATAAATCTTGTCTTGATTTCAAATATGAAATGCAAGACAATTTTAAAAAGTGTAAGAAAGTTGTTGCAGATAAGTATCCGAGGCATGTTCATCCGAAGTTGCCCGATTACGACGAAATCGAAGCCAAGTTCATGGCTCTTAAGAGAGAATATGTGCAGAGAAAGCAAAGCCAATGAAAGAAAGGGACATAGCAACTCCCAATAGCAAAAGAAAAAAGTACATGTATTATGTTACATTTTGATAAAATTCAAAAGAAAATAAACTCCGTTACACTAATTTTCAAAGAGCTTTGAGCTGGGAAGAATGTCGTTAAGACTTTTATCATATCCCAATTTTATTTTTATTAGACTGAATAATCGTTCGAATTCAGTGAGCTTTATTACTATGTTAGATATTATAAAGTTTCATCTCGAAGCCAATTTACGATTAAATCGGTAGATTTGTAATTATAATTAGTTGGGAGGGGTAGAGAGTGGAATTTGGGAAGGGGAGTTGCTTTAAATCTAATGTGGAAAAATGGAAATCCCACTAAAGAAAAAAATGAATTATCTGTTATACAAAATTAAGATAGCAATTTAGATATTTTTATTTAAGGTAATTGGTTGACTTAGTTAGTTGGATTTAATTCAAATAAATGAAATTCTTTTCAAGTTGTATTTGTTATTGGATTGATCAAAATTTATTTGGCTTGACCCGAGTTAATGAGAATTTATTATTAATATTAAAAAAATACACGTAATTATATTAGTGTTTTATTATTTTATTTAATTATTATTTTTTAACATTTTATCTTCCAAAATTCCATAAAATAATTTGTAAGTATTTAGAATATAAATATCATAGTAGGAATTGAAGTTGATTTTTTTAATAAAAGTCATTAGGTTGATTTCTATAAAATTGAAAATAAATAGAAGTTAGTTAAAAACGAAAACTGTTATAGCCGTTATGCCTGAGTCAAAGCTGTTACGCCTCCAAAGGGTAAGGGTTAGGAATTATGTTGGTATTCATACCCGACTTAATGACAGACGTTTTCAACGGCCGGCCAGCCCATAAGTGAGCTGCAACGGTTACGAATCGATTCTATAAGAAGTCAGTTCATTCTCCATTTCAGGGAGGTGAATCTTAAGCTAAACTACGCTAATAATTCTTGTGTCATTCTTAGTTCTAAAGTGTTATTTTTTGCAGGCTTTCGTCCTCGGTAATACACATTTTACTGTGAATATCCGTTGACCATTTTTCAGCATCAACAAAAACAATTCGAGGGATATCAACTCAATTCAACAAAAAAAAATATATAAGGGTCAATTGGGATTGGTTACTCAAATTCATATGGTTGGGCGAGTCGGTCGATTTATAAATCTGAAACTTTAAGTTGGTTTGAGAAATCACCTAAACCCAACTCAACACACATGTACACCCTAGGGTAAAATAGCTTGTGGTAAAAGAGCTCTTAAAAGATTTAAGAAATTGTACGTAGGCGTATTAATTTTAACCGCTTTGAAATGTTATAAGATCAAATGATTTGTCTTTAAAAATAATCAAAGTACGTGTAAGCTAGTCCGAACATTCACCAACATTACACAAAAAAAAAGGGGCCTTTTTAGGTGTTTTCAACCCACAAAGTAGTGGAAGAAACTGTTGAAACTAATGTCAAACAAGAACAAAAAGCAACCTTAAGAGTTTCTTGAAAGGAATTTGCAATACTTTTAATGGAAACCATAGCTGTTAATGGGCCAATAAGAAGATAAACTATATAAATTAATAGTGTAATTCTTTCTAATGGATTAAAGTTTATGCCTTTCCAGTAGAAATGGAGTTGACTTTGACTTTTTGTTTTCTAATTTTTTTAATTTATTTATTTTTTAATAATTGAATTTAGTAGTGTTTGAGGAGATTCATGTTTGCTTTGCCAGCTTGGCCTATTGGAGAAGAACAACTGCATATTATTTTAATTGGGGTGTTGATAATATTGAGTGGATAATTTGTCTTTGTTTTTTTGAAAGGCCACATTGGATTAAGCCATTACCCAAATAATTCCAAAGTTTATAATATTTTTGTTTTTTAATTATCACTTAGGTTTATATTTCAACTTAGGAAGTTTTCTTCTCTCTAATTTATAAACTTTTTTGAGTATTTTAACCATTTTACTTTCTAATTTATTTAATTTAGTTTTTTTTTTTTTTTTTCCTATTGGGACTTTCTTGATTCAATGGCTTTTCGAGTTTTCTGAATCTCGATCTGGGTTCGATCGTGTTTGTATGATTATGTTTGGTGTTTAAGCAAAGAAATTATAAATTTTTTTCAAACCTTTAAAAGTAGTAGTTTTACTATAGATTATAAATTCATTCTAACCATTTCACAAAGGTTAAAATTTAGTTTATGTGAATTAAAAAATTGTAATTTAGTGTTTTAAATTTGGAGAAAACTAGAGTACATTTCTTATGGTTTGAAAATTTATAATTTAGTTTTTATGATTTGACCAAATGTAAAATCTAATTACTTTTATAATTGATATATGAATATTAACTTTCACATATGTACTCCGTCAACAATTAGAAATAAGTACATAATGATGACAATTTTACTACTCGAATCTCTACGTTGATATGTTATTGTCCCCTTTAAACATATACTCTCTTGATTATTATTTTTTATTTCACTCAAAAATCTCATATCAATGAAAATAGTTGTCTTCACTTATTTATCTTCCCGTCATATAACCCATGCAAAACAACTTTGTTTGCGTCTCAACCTATAGATTATTTTATAGGTTTTTATTATAACTCTTCGAATAAATTTGATCACTCATTTTAAAAAGCTTAAGTCATATGGACTAAGTGTTAATATTTTTAACCGTGATAACTAAATTTTATTTTTTTCAAAATCATAAACATTAAATTTTAATTTAAAATATATATATATATATATATAAAAAAACTAAACTCTACTATCATTTTTTTTAATTAAAAAAATAAGTGAAAATAGAAGAATAAAAGGGCACATGAGCAATAATGAGACTATGAAAGGGGTTTTTTTTCAAATGAAAAAAAAAAAAGCAAAGGCAAGATATTTGTGAGGTGCAAGAAAGTTGGGGGTTGAAAAGGTCAAAGAATGAATGACCGACACGTGGCAATAAAAACCGACATGTAATTGTAATGTGGTTGACTTGTGCTCCACTAAGGAAAACAATTTGACTTTGTAAATTTAATAATAATTAAATATTTATATTCCGTGTTGAGGGAGATAGAAAAACGGAAACCATTCATGCCGAAAGTGGAAGAGGGGGCGGGGCGCGTGGTAGCACTTACCATCACAAATAAATATTATTTACTTCTTCAAACCCCCCATTTTCCTTTGAAATTAATTTAAATTATCAAATAGGTCCTCCAATATTATGGGGCTCTTAATCTTAGGTTCTATTATAATATAATCCAATTTTTTCATAATTATCTCCTCAATGAACTTAGTTAAAATACTATTTTGATCTTTGCAATAAAGAAACTATATAATTAATATATGTAGTCTAAATCGTACTAATTAAATTTAGAAAATAATTATAATTACTCGTCTAGTTTTTTATAATATATTTATTAATATAATATAATATTTAACGTATCAATGATTATGAATATAAATATTTTAAAATTTATTTCCATTTGTCAGAAAGTCCACCAAGTATAATTTTCCCTATTTTTGTTCCATTTTTTGTATTTTACAAGTTTGATTATGATTTTTTTTATGTAGAATAAAAATTAAATTTAGTACTTATTTGTTGCAACAATTAAAAAAATAAAGAGGCAAAATAATGAGCTACGTAGTTCACTAAGGCAATGTTACCTACTCTACGAGTAGAGAAGATGACTGATATAAGAATACATTTGTTGGTCAAATTTGAAATAGGACTTAGATTTAAAACCATTTTAAAACAAAACTTGGGTTACATGAGAATGTATAGTATAGCTTGTAACGTCCGCGATTAGAAGAGGTACATGAATGAACCGAGTCCACATCTAATGAGAGAGATCTTGGGATATAGTCTCATGGTTAAGAAATACTTAAAAGAATTGATTTGTAACACATATACCAGCAAGGTGCACCTTCTTTTTTGGTGTTCGATCAAAGAAATTTCACAGTTAAGAGTGCTTAGCTTGGAGTAGTATTTGCTTGGGTGACCTCCTAGGACTTTTCCTAGAATGCGTGTGAGTGAGGACAAAACATGTTGAAAGGACTCGTGTTGGTTTGTGGGCGCTTATAGGAAATCCTGGGCTACAGGCGTTACAAACTGGTATCAGAGCGGAATCTCTCATAGTAAGATGTGGTTCACGACATATTACCCAATACATGAAAAGCTCATTAAAAAACACAAACTCGATTACATATTTCGATTAGGTTTCATTATCATTGCCTTCAAACCCCCACTGAATGCTTCAGCCTTAGACCGTGACTTACTGACCAAGTAAAGAGATTTCCAACTTAGTAATCACGAAGCAACATAGTTTAAAGATATATCGCAACATTAGAAATTTTTAAATACATGATATGGCTAAACTATTGCTGTGGTTGGTGAAACTAAATTCACATTCTTCTATGTTAATGCTAGTTGTTTCAAATGTTGAGTAACAAGAACATATGTAAGATAAGGTTTAACAACACTCCTTTTATTATTATGCTAAGTTCTAAACATATCTTATCTCCCAAGAATAATAATCCAAAATTTGAAAACCTTTAATTATTAAAAAAAAAAAAATTGAATATTTAATAAAAATATCTAAATTGAAGTGCAAGAAAGGACACAAAATTTAGAATAAGTCGGTTGGTGGGGCCTACTCGTAGCTGACCAACCACAACACTTAAATATATTCTCTTTTTTCCTTTGTCTATCAAAAAAAAAAAAACAACATAAAAAAAAAAACAATCTTCAAATCTTTTTCTATTCTCTCATTCAAAACTTATAAACTCTTTCAATTCTTCCTCTCAAATACACCACAAAAATTTCTCAAACCTTTTTGCTTATTTCAACTCAACAAAATCCCAGCACGCCGCCGCCGGCTCACCGGACTCTGTTTTTTCTTCACTCCGATATTTATATACTCTGTTTCAGTTCATTCTTAAACTCTTGCGATTTGTTTACCTGGATTTCTTATTTGTTCTTCAAATAGTTAGAGATTTGATTGCAATCCATGGCGGACAGTAACAAGAAAGGGAAATCGAAGATGATAATTGACAAAGAAACCGAGCAATTGAAATCCCCTGTTTTTATGAGCTCTAATAGGGAACAACAATGGAAGCCAGTTTTAGATGATGCTTTCTTGTCCAAAAGACCTCTAAAAAAAATCTGCAGTTCAGATTTTCAAATCCCATTTCTCAATTCCCCTGTTTCTCTTCCTTCCCAATCGTCAAAATTTCAATTTCCTTTCGATTTCGAACCATCTCAACAATCATCAACAACAACTACAACCCAATTAAATTCAAGCCACCCGATTTCATCTCTTTTGCCCTTTCCGGCAATTGGGTCGATGGAGAATCAGATGATTTCTTTTAATTCGAATCAGCAACAGCAGGGGCTTGGATTACTGCCGTATTTCATCAGCGGCTGCGGCGGCGATCCGGTATCGTCGCAACAGAGACTTTTTAAGTACTGGAGTGATGCTTTTCATTTGAGTCCGAGAGGGAGAGCTATGATGATGAGCAGGTTAGGCCCTGATGGGGGTAACAGCAATTTGTTTAATCCGCCATTGCAACCAATTAGTGCTACCAAGCTTTACAGGGGAGTTAGACAGCGGCATTGGGGGAAATGGGTAGCGGAAATTCGTCTCCCTCGTAATCGAACTCGCCTTTGGCTCGGCACGTTCGATACCGCCGAAGACGCAGCCATGGCATACGATCGCGAGGCCTTCAAATTGCGCGGCGAGAATGCAAGGCTTAATTTCCCTGAAAGATTCCTCAACAAAGACACCCAAAAAACAGAGGATATTGATTCAAAAACAGAGGAGATAAAAACAGAGGTGTCAAAAACAGAGAGTGTCATTGTTCATCTGCCGCCGCCGGAGGAGGAGCAACCGGACGGTGAGTTTACGGCAAGTGGCGGCGGTTCGGAGGTGTCATCGGAAATGGGTTGGGGAGAAATGGAAGAGGCTTGGTTTAATTCGATTCCAGCCGGATGGGGACCGGGTAGCCCGGTTTGGGATCATTTAGACCCAACAAACAATTTAATTCTTCAACAAGAGATCAGCCATTATGATGATCATCAAAACAAGCAAGAAACTTCCGAATCGGCTTCGGCATCAGTATCGGTATCGGCATCGTCGTCATCTTCCTCGGCTCCTATGAAGTTCTTCTCATGGAAAGATCAAGATTGAAAATTTAAAGCTCACAATCATTTAGAATTTGTTTTTTTTTTTTTATTTAGTCCATTGTTTTGGTCACATGTTTTTTAAGACCAATCCATGGAAATCTTTGTTGGAATCTTAGGTTGTTTGTTATGTTTAGAGCATTTTGTTGAAGAACCAAATTTGTGACAAAGAGGATTGAGATGTTTTTTAATCTCTTTCCCCTTTGTAATTTGGTGTTTGTAATTTGTTCATCAAAGCCATTGTTTTTGGGCTCTCATGATGGATTTTACTTTATAATTTCATTGTATTTTATGTTTCTTAGCTACTCTCTTTTATTTTATATAAAATTTTTATTGTTTGTTGTAGAATAAATGTTTTTGAACATTTTCTTTGTTTTGTCTTTTAGTTTAGTATTCAATTCTATTAGGTTCTTGTTCGTAAAATTGTGGAATGATTATAAGTATGAGGTATTATTTTGAGTGATTAAAAAAAGAAATTGTAGTAATAATTCGATCATATGAAGTTTTTAAAAAATGATTATAAAAACTCATTTATAATAGTTCTATAAAAACACCAAACAAATAGTCTCATAGATGTTGAACCCATGCCATATAAATTGTCAAGAAAAGTTTTTTTCTTTTTAAGTTTTTGTATATTTGAACTCGTGACATTTTAATTATTAGGTATACATTTATATCATTTTGGTTGACATGATGAAAAAACTTGTTAAATGAGAGACTTTCAAGATCCGATGAAATTTTAATGTGGAGATAAACCTTTTTAGCTACAAAACTCTCGAAACAAATTTATAACGGATAACAAATTGCAAATTTCTCCGTAAATTAAAGATTAAAAAAAATGGGTGATCGACAATTTTTACCTTAATGATTTTATTTAGAACATTTTTCTTAAAATATTATAGAATTGATGGTTATTTAACATATATTTAGGTTATATATAAAATAAAATTAATACAAAAAAAATTAGTACAGAGCATTATTGAAATATTAGTCATAGAAGTATTTATTTTTATAGCGTACCGATCAAACTTGACCCAAAAAAATATTTTTTGCTAATTTATTATATTGTATGATATTTGTAAATAGTAAAATAATTATAGAGCATATATTTCGTATGCTATGATAGGTATAGGTGGAGCCCAAAACGCCGTCCATTGACGGCATACTTGCAATTAATTTTTTATGTTTTTTTTTTCTTTTGAAATCGTGAAATTTTGGTGTTAATGTGAGAAAAATGCATGCCCAAATTAAATAATTTATCCTTCCCCGAGAATGCAGTGCAGTTGATTGAAGATTTGGACTCGAGAGATGTGCTCTCTAAAGAATTTACGTTCGAAATCTATCTGTGACAATAATTTGTAGTCAACCGACAATTTTTTTTTTTTTATAAATCAAAACGAGTATAGTTCAGCTAGGCATTAGCATCCACTCAATTAGCAGTTTGAGTTCCAGTAGTGTCATCTATATAAGAATTGTTATCTTCCTCCTCAACTTGCACTAAAAAAAAAAAAACAATTTTTTTTTTTTTTTGTAGGAAGTCTTAACCAATTAAACCTAATCAATTTCTTAATTCTCTTCCTTACCAATTTTCCAACGTCTTGAGTTGGAATGGCGGCCTCCCTTCAATAATGGACAACTTTTCCTATGAATTTTTAAGAACAATATTCCAAAATAATTAAATATTTACAGTATGTTTTACAAAATAAATAAATTTATTGATTTTCAAATTTAAAAAATATTGATTTCGTAAATTCTTAAACTTGGTTAATATAAAATTTGAATGTTTAGTATTTTATTATACACAATTTTTTTTTTTTTTTTGGAGTAAATATTATACACAAATTTCAATTTGATGCCTAATAAATTTACTAATTTTTTTTATTATTAAAAACTTTGAATACGTCAAAAATTATTAGACAGAAAATTAAAACATTAGAAACAACATATCTGACATTTTAAAAGTTGAATGGCGAATTAAATATTTTATTATATTCAAGACATTTTCTTCTTTAAACAATATATTCAAGACCTGTTAGACAAACACCTACCTTAAATTTTTAATGTAATATTATAATGTTCAACCTAATAAATAAACCTAAAGGAAAAAAAAAAAAAAGCAAACCTTGTATATATATATATATAAAAAACCATAATTTGAAAATTAAAATAGCTTCTAAATAAATAAAAACCTCACATCCTCTTTGTGGTCATTAAGAAGCATATCTATTGGATCATTTAAGGCCCAAAATCTCCAAATAAACCAATATTTTCATCTTTAAACTTCAATTTGGGCCTAGAACCAAGCCCATTTCTAACCTTAGCAATCATGAAGCAAAAGTAGTTATAATAATGTCATTGATTGAGGGAGGGAGGGGAGAAAATTACAAGAGTAACATAATATAATCATGATAGTTTATATTATTAATCAAGATATACATATATTTAGAACTTGCAAAGTAATATGATGTAATCATGATGGTTCATATTATTAATCATCAAATACATATATTTAGAATAATAATTAATCAATGTGTTGCTGTTATTTTAGGATGATCATTTAATCATGGTATTAGCTATTTACTACTAATATCCAAGTAAATATAGTATTCTAAAAATCTACAAAGTTAGAATAAAATGGAGTATTATTGAAGTATTATAGTGAAAATATTAGATTTTGAAGTATATGGATTAAATTAAAATTGCAGTCAAAATTTAAAGATAAAAAATGTATTTTATTCTTTTCTTTTATGAAAAAGGAAAAAATAAATAAAATTTATCATGAGAACCAATTTATTTTTTTTATTTTTTTAATCATGCATAAATTAAATTAAATCTTGAAAAGTTTGAAAATTAAAATGAAACAATATCATAATGCAAAATGGAATTTTAACCAAATGTTATCAAATGATGATTACATTTAAAATTAGATGAAATTTAAAATATTTATAAAAATATATAACAAAAAAATATATAAAAAGTGATAAGATTTAAGACAGGGTAGAGAAGAATCCATTAATAGCTAGCAAAATGTATATTACAAATGTGGTTCGTTTTTTTTAAATTAGCAAATATAATTATTGTATTAATAAATTATGTCAATACAATATTTATAACATATTATTAAAATGTATTAATGATTATTAAAGCAAATAACTTAGAATTTGCCTATTTTTATAATTATTTAAAGAGAATAACTTATTCAATACAATTTCTCTAACCAATATCATTAACATAATCTAAAACTAATCTAATCATAAAATAATTTATATGGTAACAAAAAGTAAGGTTAACATTATAATTATAAAAATAAAAATGATTATCAAATAACATTTTAAAGGCATATTTTATCGTCCACACTTAATTCATATCAACATGATTCGAGTGGCATCATGTACAATTTAAAAACTATGAAGCTATATATTTAAATCTTCATTATCAAAATGTTGTTATAATTGCAACATTATTATCCAAATGCTATCACATTTTCTAGGTGGTCACTAGGGTGTACAAAAAAGGCGATGACCCGAGCTATCCAGATTACCCAACCCAAACCGTAAAAGTTGGATTGGATTATGCTTTTTTCAATTTGGATTGGGTTAGTTTTTTTTTTTTTTTTTTGAAAATCCCATGTTTTCGAGTTGAATGATAGGTTATGGGGTTTTGGGTTGGATTATGCGTGATTTTAATCTTTTTTTTTTTTTAGTTTTTGATAGTTTTTCTTGTTTCTTTCGACACTTTGATGTTGTACATATAAAGACTTACATGATTACTATATCTATTCTATAATGTTGAATTAAATATAATTTTTGATTAGCAATGAGATGTATGTTATATAATTTATTCTATTATTTTAATTTGAACTTTATCACATAGATAAAAATAATCTATGAAACAACAAATATTTATTCTATATTAATAACCTGACAGTCCAACACAACTCAACTTGAAAAATGTAAAGGTTGTGTTGAGTTGGTTAGCTTCAAAAATAGAATTGGATGAGTTGATAAATTGACCACGAAAAATTGGGTTTGACCTATAATTTTTCTCAACCTACCCAATCCAACCCATGTACGCCTAGTGGTCACAAACTATGACGGCCCCTACCTCACTTAATTCAATTTTTCCTTCTTGCCCCCCATCTACTTTCCTTTTCACATTAAGACCCTTCAACTTATTCAATTATCAATCTCTCTATAGATATTTGCATGTGAGTGACAACATTGAGTCATTATCTTGTTTTCTTTCTTTTTCTAATAATATATATCTCATTATTTCAGAGTTACAAAACGTCTGTCTTGTTAATTCTTTGTTGAATTCCAAAGTTTAAAATAATGAAATATTAAATTATTTCTTTTTATCAATAATTTAGTCCTCGCCTAAAATAATACAAAATTCATTCTTGAATTTCAATGTTAAAAATAATTGATATTAATTATTTATTTTTATCAAGAGTAATTTATAAATTCCGTCTCTAAGAAAGTTAAAATTTAATTCTTATGATTTTAAAATTTAAAATTTAATTCATATGATTAAGAGAAATCTACAATTTAGTTTTACTGTTTATAAAATTAGAATTTAGTCCTCAATATTTGATAAAGTCTAAAAAATTGTAAATATCATTTGTAATTATCGGAGAATAAAATAGTAGAAGTTAGTTATTTATCTATTTAATTATAAGAGTGTGAGTAAATAATTGATTTGACATCGTTTCATATATCAAAAGTTATATATACGTGCTTCACTCACTTATGATATACTAATAACATGAACTATTTTTTAGATTTAATCAAATCATTCAAACTAATTTCAATTTATCCCAATTGTAAATATTAAATTCTATATTTCTCTTAATTACATAACTAAATTACTTTCATTCACACCAAATACATTGAGAACTAGAATTTTCCTTATACAATTATGGAAGAAAAAAAAAGAGTTACTATTACAAAGTTGATACAAAATACAAAAGCTCTCTCTCCCTTTGGAGAGGGCTAATATTGAAATGCATCTAAACAAATACACAAACATTATTATAATAATAATAATTATTATTATTATTTCTCTCTCAACATATAATAATAATTTTTTTAAAAAAAAACCCATTAATTTGTTATAAAAAATTCAATCTAGAAGTATAAGTAGCTTTTGGAGACCAATTTTTAGGAATAACATCTCTAGCTGAGAGAGTTTTGGCAGTGGATAATGTGGTTAACTTCACTGAAAATGGACCATTTAAAGGTACTCCATTCATGCACCATGTTGCTCCCCACACGTGTGCCATCTCCATCCACTCGTTCGAATTCGCCTATAGTACAACAACAATATTTGAAGATCGAAAACCTTTCTATTTTTGGTAATATCGTTGTGATACGAGAGAATTCTGAAGATCTAATAAGTTACGAAGTTTTCAAGAAATTTATCAGAATAATTGAGAGTCGTCTGTGTTTATAATCTGACCCAAATACTCGCGAATATTTTTTTTTTAAATAAATAAAATATCCAAACATAAGATTTGCTGGTCAATAATTTATGTAAATTAGTGATGAGCTAAGATCGGGTTGACATACATTATAATTATTAAAGTGTAAAATATCACTTTAGTCCATGAAATTTGATATTTGTTTCATTTTGGGTCTTGGATTGTGTCAAAAGTTCAATTTTAGTTCATGAACTTTGACATTTATTCAATTTTAGTTCCTGAATTTTCAAATGTCAAATTTTAGTTTTTAAACTCCGTTGTTTGTTTCATTTTAATTCCTAAATTTTTGTTTTTTTTTTTTAATTGCCTTTATCATTTATTTTGTTGTTGAAAAATTACAATCTTTTATAAAATTTTAAAATATTAATATTATCGAACCAATTTCAATTAATACTGATTTTTTTTTTTTAATAAAGTATAATGCTAAATTTGAAATTTTTGAGAGTTTATGTTAAAAAAATCTCAAAATTCAAAAATATATCACAGATATATGACATATGATGGGGTTTAATTTATATTATATATTCATTAAATAAAGGCAGACAACCCAAAGAAAATCAAATGAAAACTATATCATAATTTTTCAACGTGCTCACTATGTGTTGTCTCTTGCCCTTTTCTTATCTTTTTCTTCTTTTGTGGCCCCTTTGTCACATGGACAGATCTACCCTAAGAAATTAAATAAAATATTTTTTTTTTTAATTATGTTAATTCATAATAATGGTGGTCTTATTACTTTGAGCTTGAATTGAAATCTCAAAAAGAGTTTAATAATTAGAGTATGATAGTTAAATTATTAAAAACTGAATTGAAATTAAATTTGATATATAATTAACCTAGAAAAGCTATTGAAACACTCTTGAATGATACTATGATTATAAGCAAATAAACAATAAGTAATGAAGGTTTAAATAACTAACTATCTAATTTGTTGATTTTTTTTTTTTAAAGAAGCCTTACTTGTTTGATTTGCATTGAGCCAATATCTCCATCTCCATCCTCAAACTCCACCAAAAGTGAAAGCCAATGATCGGTAGAACCTTCATTCACACGGAAGGCTATGTTCTTTCCACGGTATAAACATGGGGTTCTGAAATGAGTAGACGTACGACGTTTCAATTCAAAACACATGACTTCTAAAATATCACGATTTTGAATTAACTGATTAGAAATTACCGTCTATAAAGGACAGATAGTTCGCCTCGATCACGAAGACGACCGTGGGCACCAGCAATAGCCATACGACCAAATGCAGCACCACTAAGGTCAAAGTGGGTGTTTCCATTGGCACAATAGCCACCAGGGCACTCGTCTGTGACTATAATAGTAACAGCTCGTTTAGAGCATATGGTTCGGTCCAAACACAAGACCTTGTAACATGCACCGCATCCTTCACCGTTCTTGAATAGGATTGGGCTCACTGCTCCGACTCTCGCCTTGAATGGCTTCACATCCACCAAACTACCATACCCACATGCCCCACCTAAAACGAACGTTATATGACCCAAAATTAAACACTGTTTTTATGCGATCAATTTAGTATATACTAAAAATATAACTTTTTGAAATTGATTTGAATAAGAATGTCAATGCATATAGTGTTTTTTTTTTTTTGGAAGTGTAGCTATTGGGTGGTTGAGGTATCTATATCTTATCTTAAAATCCAAAAGATCAAAAGAAAGTGGTTGTTGAGATATCTATATCATCTTATTATATCCTATGTTCTTTCTAATCAAAATACATATAATTAGAAAAACAACACTACATATAACCACATGTTAATTACTAAACTAAGCTTCTATTAGTGAAATTCTCTTGACTAATACAAAATAAACAACAATAAATTGGTCTTGTTGTTATCAAGAAATTTATCACCCCTCTACCAAATTCTTTGTACAAATAGAAGAACAAAAAGGTGAGTGATGAGAGGTATTGTCTTTTTTTATATATATATATAATTTAAACACCAAAAAAGTATTATTCTAGAATTTCTTTTTTCTTGTATAAATATATAGATTTATGATGAAAGAATGTTTCAAGTTTCTAATTCTTTTATAAAAAAATTAAAAAAAAAACACTTAAAAGTACTAGTAAGCATTTTTGTATAGTTAAAAGTTTGGAATCTATATTTTTACTATTCTCATATTCAAACAAAATACAAATATGATTGTTTAATTTACGTAATATTTAAAATTTGATGACGTAAAAATTATAGTTTAATCCCTCGACTTCAAATATTGTTAAACTAAAATAATAATAATTGTGCTTACCGCTGCTGCCGTCACCTTCTGGACTACCATACCAGGTGGCAGTGGCGGGGAGCCAGTGCGAAGCACGTGTACGGTTTCGCACCGGAGCCGATTCAACTTGAAGAATCTTTCCCATATTCATGACCAACAATGTCACACTCCAGAAGTACACATTAAAAAACGTAAATGTAGCATACCCTCGCCGGAGCTGCATGTTGACTGTGGTTCAAAATCGACGGCGCCGCCGTAAACTGTCAGGTTCCGATCAGCACAACCACCGAGAAAAAAAACAGTTGAAAAAATAGTTATGAAATAAAAACGTCGGTCCACAATTCCTTGCCGACAGTTTTTGAGATAGACAAGGAAGTTGGAAGTAGAAGCTTTTATAATGTGTACAAATATAATATTATTATTATTCTGAAATGACGATTTAGCCCTTGGTTTTTTGTTTAATTACTGCGGGCCATGAGGCTAGCAATTATTAATGGCCCACCGGTAGTTATGGCAAGAATTTCGGGTGCCCGTTTGGATGGCGAGTTAATAGTTGAGACGTCGTCGTTTTTGTTTTTTTTTTTTTTTTTTTAAGTACAAATTAAAGAACAGAATTACAAATATCGATTTCAGGTCAGTATAGTACATAGGGTTGGATAGTTTGCGAATTGACCAACCCTAATATTTAAGTTAGTGCAAAAAATTTCACTACTATAACTCAATTAATCATATACACTCTTGAATATGAGAAATTATATAATTACTAGAACGTATATGATGTTATTAAAGATATGCATCTTTGTATAGATGATTACCTGATATATATATATATGATTTGGTTTTTTTTTTTTTTGATTGAGGTTCTATAATTCGATAATTTAAAACCTTTCGTTCAATATTTGAAAATTAATATCTCAAAGTAAATCGTACTATCTTCAAAACTAGAGGCATCAAAATAACATTTTATTAATTAATTTAACACATAAAAACGACATATTATTTAATTATTATTATTTGGATTGTGCGGAATGATAACGGTCGAAAAGTTAAGAACGTTGCGGTTGGCCGGTTGGGAAAACGAAATGACGTCGTTTAGAGTTGGTGATTTATGAGTGGGTAAGAAATGTAAATTTGTGGATTTTGTTGACCTTGGAAGCAATTATTTGTTAGGTTGTGAGATGCTTTGCCCCCATCGATCACGTGCACTACTTTTCTTTTACTTTTTTCTTTTTTTTTCTTCCAATTATTGAGCTTTTTCTAATGAATAAAATTGAGGCTAATATTTTAATTTTTAACACATTTATTTTTATTTTTATTTCAACTAAAAAATATATATATATATCAATATCCACTCAGATTTTAAAATATTTAAAATTAATATTTAGAATGGTGATTTATTTTATATATTTAGAGTAATGATTGCAGTAAAAAACTTGAGTATTTTATAAGTAATGATTGTAGCTAAAAACTTATTTTGATGTAAAAAAAAATTTATAAATATTTAGTAAATACTCATTCTAAATACTCAATCCAAACATCCTAAAACTCAATTATTGAACTAAATAATAAGTATTATTGTGAATTAAAGAAGTTTTGGTCAATTTTTTTTAATTTTTTTTAGATTTAAAGTTTGAGTTTAATGAATGAACTTAATTATAAATTTCTTTGTTGTTTCTCGAGTTCACACCTTGTGTTTGTGCATAGATCGAAGAACACTTTCGATCACACTAATACGATCATTTTCCCAACATGTTTGTATAGAATATATCTTTCTTTCTTTATCTTATTTTATAAGATTATCTTTTCTTAATAAGATTTGCTAAGATTTGTTCCTTTGGTCATGTTAGATTTTTTTTTTTTTTTTTTTAACCTAACCTTCTTTGTGTTTGCCTACTTAAATGGGTGGTTTGGTTAAAGTAAATTGAATTTTATATTCATTTTAAAAAAAATTTAAAAGAGAGAGAGTGTTTGGAATGATGTATTTAGCCATAAATATATTTGTAATAAGATGGATTAAGGTGAAAAAATGAATTAAAAAATAGGAAACAAAAAAAAAAGTTGATTGAAAAAAGGAATTAAATAGGAAAAAAAAAAGTTGATTGAAAAGGAAAAGAGAGAGAGTTTATTCTCAAATCCATGTGTGTGGAAGAAAAAAAAGAATAAAAAAATAGAAAAAGGAAAGGATATTATAAATTTGGAATCCATGTGGAAGAATATTGGACGTTGATTTGAATGTCCAATCTTCCACGTGCCTGTCTTTATAAGCGTAAATTACTCCAATAACTTCAAAAAAAAAAAAAAAAAGTTATTATTATTGTTGTAATAAAAATGTAATGATTTCAATATTATATGTATTTTTAATAAGCTAAGATATAATTCAATCCATATAAAAATATATAAGAAAAAAATTATGTGTTGAAATTTATGTCTCCATCAACAAAAGAATTTTGATTCGTAAATATTCAAGTACAATTTAATTATTATCACTTCTGTATCATTTTTTGGTTAAAAATTAGTAAAAAAAATAATTCTTTGTTTTGTTATGTCATTCTTAAATTAAATTTTTATTTTTTTTTCTCTTATTTTCGGTTAGTTTCTTAACGATTAGATCGATCCATGATAGTTAGAAGGAATACAATAGATATAAATGTCATTTAACATTACAAAAAAAAAAAAAAAAAAAGTCATTTTAATTCATGTACTTTCAACTTTTATCCCATTTTAATCTTTAAATTTTTAATTTTTAATTTTATAATTCATGTACTTACAAAAAATAAATAAATAAATAAAAACATTTGTAATTAAAGGTGTACATGATTCGGGTTGGGTTGGGTTATGAGAAATTTTAAGACCAACCCAAAATTTTCAGTTGCGCATTTCTTCAACCGGTCAAATCTTATGTAATAAAGCAACCCAACTCAACTCTATATTTTCGGGTTGGGTTCGCGGGTTGTATTAATCTATTTTTTCCTCTATCAAATAACTCTATTCATACCTACAAATGTATAAACAACGGAATAAAAAATTGTTGATATTATAATTAAACTTAAATTACTTTTTTTATATTAGTGCATGTTATTTATTAATATACTAAAAAGTTATATTTTAAATTAATTTATCTTTTAACACACCCTCAAGTATGTATATGTAGTATTATTCCTTAGTTCTGATTGGGTTGGACAAGCCGCCAACCTGTAACCAACTCAACCCAACAAAAATTAGAAAATCATAACCCAACTCAACTTAACCCTTATCATTTAGGTTCGGGTTGTCGATTCTTTTGGACACCCCTACTTGTAATAGTGAAAAAAAAGGCATGCACAACTTGCCGAGATACATTTGAAAATACGAGCATACGTCTTCTAATTGAAGATACATGTCAATTAATTAAGTTAATCGGTTGATAATTAAAGATTTAAAAAAAATCATTATGGTGTGACACATAAAAGGAGATATATGAATATAATATCATGGGCATGATCATGTGAGCCTATGGAATATAACACTAAAGGTTAGCTCTAATTAATCATTTACTTTACAGACTAATTTGACTAATGAATATTTATATTTCCTTTTTTTTTCTTTTTCCCGCACGTGACTGGAAGTTGAACTTTCACCACTATCGCCCATTACACAAGTTCCACCTTGTTGTACCATCAATTTGAGTTGGCTGGCACGTGCCACTTTTTCCTCCTTATTTTATGACTAATTTATAATAAAAATAAAAAAGATTTGTGAAGCAAGACATGTTATATTCTTGATATCTTGGTGAAATGGGATGTTTCAATGATAAAATAGTATATGAATATTATAGAAGTGATCTAATGGTCATTTTGCGTTCAATAATGTTGTTGAGTTAGTGCTTTTTTGGCGTAGATATCTGTTTTTAATTCTACTATTTAAGAATTTTTATATTGTGTTAATTAGTTCTTTGTTACTTAATTTGAATGTTTATGATTTTTTTTTAACCATAGTAGAAGAGTATTTGGGTTTGATTACTAGTGGTTAATGAATTAATAAAAATATAAAAGGTTTTATCTACTCCCAATTTCAAAAGAATCTAGACATGTTTAACTACCTCAAGAAAAAGAGAAAAAAGGTTAAAAAAAAAGTGAAAAATGAAAATAATAATAATAATAATAATAAATTAATAATTGATACAATCTAAATGGTGAATTAAATAATAATATTAGAGTTTGTATGCTAAAAAAGAACACAATTCATTAAAGTTGATCACATCCCTTATGGACAAATAATATTTAGGACTCAAATATAATGATATTGAAAATTCTAATATTTAAACTAAGGGCGAAAGAAAAAACCAAAAACCAACAAACCGAATCGATCCAGTTTTTTAGAACAATATTAGATTGATCGGTTTGATATTTTAAAAAATCGAAATCTATCGGTTCGATTTCGATTCATGGTGGAAGAACCAACAAAAAATCGAACCGAATATATAAATAATAAGAAAAATATGTGTTAGCTAGTATTGAAATTCGACGAAGAACCAATTTAAATGTGAAATATGAAATAAAATTATTGTAAATATTGTGATACTTATGAAAAGTATTGTTTTTTTGTTAATAAAATGAAAGTCTTAAGAATAAATTTAAAAATCAAATTGTAAATGAAATAAAAAAGTTTGAAAAATAAGCTTAATTTTTATTGAAATCAAAACCGAACCAATGGTTTTGACTTTTATTAGACATCGGTTTGGAGCCAATTATTAAAAAATCGAAGATATAGGTTTCGTACAAGACCGACAAAAACCGAATCGAAATCGTACCTAATTAAACCAACATATAGTAAATGACAGTTATATTCAAATAATAATAATAAATGGCTTATTTTTCTTTGTAAACTGTTGATTTTAAAACCAGTTCTGAGGCCCAATTAAGTTCAGCCGGAATTGGGCCGGTTATCTAATATTTGGATCTATGCTTCTGGTTTTGAACGTCGAATTTTTTGTAAAGAGCCCATTTTAAATGGGCCATTTGGGCCATATTGAAATAGCTTTGGGTGACTAGGTGAATGGCTTAAGACTTAGAAACTTATTTACAATATAGCTAGAATTATTTCGAATTAAAATAAATATCTACTTTTTAATTCATAATATCACGTCTCTTACGTCACGCAACAATTAATCCCAACTATTTTTTTTCTAAATAGATTTTATCTATACGTAAAACACATAAAAATCATTAGACATACGGGTTAACACTTAAGTGCCAACACATTTAACATCTATCCTTTGGTGTACATAATGAAGAACAAAAGTCACAAATTAGTTATAGTTAAAATAAAAAAAGGACAAAAAAAAAAAAAAAAACAAATATAGTGAAGGGATTAAAATCAAAACATGCTCATAGATTAACAATCTTTTTGCAAATGTGTTGCACGAGAAGGAGAGGAAGACACCGACAGACGGAAAGGACCAACCGAGAAATACTAGAGAAGACATAGGTTCATGAATGAAAGTATAAAGATCTAACGCCTCAGAACCGGTTTTAAACCTTTTTTTTTTTTTGTCAATTTTAATGATGAAGATATTTTTTTTATTGACAATTACAAAAAAGGGTATTTCAAATAATTAAAAAAACAGAAAAGAAAAACTTGGAAGTATAGTTGTCCACATTAGTTTAATATATTAATAATTAATTTTTCACAATTTAAATTAAATATTCATTTATAGTCTAAATTATTGTAAATATTCTCTTATTTATTATTATTATTGTTTTTTACAAAAACCTTTTGGCAACTAGAAGAATAACTATATATATTATTAATTTATAGAGCACAAACAATTACAAAAACTATTTTTGATTTTTTTAAAAAACAACCACTTGTATTTTCTTTTTCATTTTAAAAATCTTATTGAAATCTTTTTCTTTTTCTTTTTTTCAAATTTTCTTTTATTTTTTAAAATACAAAAAATTTAAAGTAAGATACCACTTCTCTGTCAAATATCAAAATAAAAATTCTATTTCCACAGTGGTCCAAATAAAAATAAAAAAAAAGGCTGTTTCTTTTGCTTTGTCTCCTTTACTTCTCTCTTAATCAATACCATCTTGCCACGTGCTTGTCTTAATTCTCGAACATATTTAATATTTAGAGATGAATGACTCGAACTCATCATATATTGATCATGAAAATAGATCGATACATTGTTGAATTCATGATTTATAAGCGAGAAGATGCAACGAAGATGATCATTATAAAAGTATTTTGACGTGGAATTGTAGAGTTGTAATGAGATAATAGTTATAAAATCAATATTTTCATGTTTATCAGTATTTGACTTATTCGATTCAACGAAAGTTAAAAATAATATTCTACACACACGTAAGTTTAATTAATAAGATAAATTCTTAGCAAATTAGTACTAAAAATAGAAACAGAAGATAAATACAACTTAATAACCAAACTCAACCCACAAACGTTGGATTAAAAGAAAACTTACAAAATTAGTCAAATCTACAAAATAATTATAAATATCGTCACTTTCAAAAAAATTAGCAAATATAATCACTTTATTAATGAGTATTATCATGTATTTTCTTATAATATAGTACTAATGACTATATATACAAATATTTTTAAATTATACTATATTTATAATTATTTTGTGATAATAGTACATCCAGTAATTATTTTGTGGTACAATATCACAAAAATTATGATCGTTTGAGAAATTGATCTACCCAAATATTGTTTTGATCCAACGAAGCAAGAGGAATATTATATATATATATATATATATATATATTTTTTTTTTTTTTTTTAAATCAGCGAGAGGAATAGTTTGTAAATAGATTGGCCCACAATTTAACCCGAAAAATCCTTTCGTTAGTTTTATAAGAACCAAATTCCACGCCGCTGAATGCTTACCCTACTGCGATACTCAAAATCAGAAAACATATCATTTTCTTCTGCAAGTTCTTTCAGTTTTGTGGGTTAAAAAAAAATGGGTGGATTTGAGAATCAAGTGAAGGAAAGGGCGAAGGAATTGAAGATCTTGTTCAAGAAAGGGGTGAAGATTGTGGGAAAAACTTGCAAGAAAGGTTGGTCCAAAGTCAAGAACATCAAATCCAGAGGATGATGTTCATACATACCTTCATTTTTCAGTAAAATTTAGGATCCTTTTTTTTTCTTTTAAGGTTTTCTGTTTGGCTGAATTGTTTAGTTTTTTTGTGGATTTTGGTTACTGTTCTTTGAGATTGGTGTTTTAGGGTTTTTTTTTTGTGGGTTTGTTGGATTTGATGTTCTTGTTGATTCTTGGGTTTTTTCATTGATGTTCTTTGTTGATTGGAATTGAATTGAATTTCATTTGTTCATTAAGTTTCTGAAATTGCAAAGAAGTTTGTTTTTATAGTAGAAATTCAGATGTTTGTTCTATAATAGCTAAATGATAAGTTTACCTGTTGATATGATTAAGTTGATTTTACTTTATTTTTAGTCCTAATTTGTTTGCAAAATGAGCAGTGATAATATGTATTATAGGCTAAATGGCAGTTTGAATACCATCACTTTTATATATTATATTTAACCAAAAATTGTTGTTTAGTGTTTATTATTTATTATTAGACAATTTTGTAGCAAGAAGAATTTAAGAAAAAAGGTTTATGTAGAATAAAATATAAGTGAATTATGGATAAATGACTTTTGTTGTCGATTTATCGTCTCCAAAGGGCGGGCAGAGTGGATGAGCACTCGAGCTTTGAAGGTGTGCTCTATTTGAGATCTCAAGTTCAAGATTGTTGTGGGTGATTAATCTATAAATTTCTATCTCCATTTCCTATGTTCGGAGAATCAATAAAAGTAATTATTAATAATTATTTTCAATTTTCTTAACATTCAAATATTGTAGGAGTATGTCTCACCCATAAACTTATAAAATCTGAAAACACACATTATTATTATGGATGATATTTCACAAAGACTTCACTATATTTTTTCTTTCCTACCTACTCGGATTGGATTGAGACTTTAGGATATTAAAGAATAATAGAGGAATTTATGTGCAGTTAGTTATAAAGCACTTAAAGAATTTGGATTATAGGAGAGTCATGATTAGGAAATGTATTAAATGAATTGTAATGTGATTAGGCTTGAGAGAACTCAAGATTAGGAAGGATCTAAGTACCTCGAATTACTTGATTTATCATGTGTTCGTTATGAGTTAATAAAACATTTCAATTCTTATTACACTCATTTCTAATCGGTCAAAATAATTCTGAGATAATTGATGGGGTGAAGACTTAAAACTATATGTATGCTTGTAATTCTTATTTACAGCAACTACAAAACAAGGGCAGTCTTTTTAACTCTAAATATTTACAATCGAGTAACAGGCAACTCAGAACAAAAGAAGACAGATAACTGAGCAACAAAAAAGAAAAATACATATTCTGTTGAGTGATTCATCAGTCTGCAAAATATGCCTTCTCATCCTTGGACTACTGCTCCACACGAGAGGATACGAGTTCGGATACGCATATACATTCGTTATTGCACCCAACATTCTCGCATAAACCATTTCTCCGAACACTCCTGTCATTTCAGCGTTCGTTTGATCGGACGAACTTCCTAGCTGCAATTGACGAACAGCGTGAGAGGTTGGCCACCTTGGTGACTCAAAGCCAGAAGGACGTTGAGGCCTACGAGGGACGACGTTCTTGCTTTCAGATGGATCTCGGGTTTTGCCTTTGCCATAGAGTGGGACTAGAGTGGCATCAGAAACTTCTGCCTTACAAACAGGACATTGCCGGGGTCGTCGGTGTTGTTCTTCGGTAGAGCTGTCCTGAAAATGAAGCCATTTGTAAATGCAGGGCCAGCAAAAGAGATGGCCACAAAGAGTAACAACAGGATCTTTCACAGTCTCTAAGCATATGTAACAGTCAAATAGCCCGGGGGAATCACCATGAGTTTCAGCCATGGCATCCAAAACAGATTTCCAATTCTCTAGAGAAGTTTTGTTCTCTCCAAATGAATTAATCTGCATACTTGCCTCCTCAAAATATTGCTCCATGTTCATATACTCTATAGTACACAACCCTTCTGAAATACCAAAGCTGCCAAATCTTAAAATCTTGGATAAAAGAAAAACCCAGATAACTAGTAGATAATCAAAGAAATAGACATAATAAATGGAACATGACACCAAAACAAGTAAATTCACATGTACATGAACAACCTTGTTTGAAGCCCAAGAAAAGTTAAAGATCAAGAAACCATCCAAGATTCGCCCTGTGGACAAAAAGGATCTTGAAATGTAAGAGGTTATAAGTTCAAGATAAGGATTCCACATCGAAAAAGTGGATAGTCCACAAAGCATTTATAGGTAGACTACTTATCTCAATGTCGATTGATTTTGAGATGGATGCTCACGCTATTTAATATGGTATCATAACTCATTAAACTCAAACGGGTATTTCGTCCAATAAAATGAAATTTGGATCTGATTCAAGGTTGGTGAAAGCCAAAAGAGACACCATCTTGAGGGGGTGTGTTAAGGCTCTCGTATTGGAAAAGTTGAGAGTCGACCAATCATTTATAGGTAGGCTA
>JBBMEG010000001.1:2681089-2719631 GCA_037832605.1 Cyclanthera cordifolia | reverse complement strand
CTCCTTTCATTACCAACTAGTTTTGAGATAAATGCTCACACTATCTAATAGTTCAATCCATATTACCTATATACTTAACTCCTTTCATTACCAACTAGTTTTGAGATAAATGCTCACACTATCTAATAGTTCAATCCATATTACCTATATACTTAGGAATCAAATTCCTATGTGTTTTCTAGACAATCAAATATAATAGAGTCAAACAATCAAATGTACATAGCAAACCCGATCACTCATAGATATCATCAATGGAAGAAAAAAAAAATAGAGGTAAGAAAGTAGAGTTATATGCCTTTATTTGCAAGTTAAAGCGAGAGCCTATTCAAGTATTCTTGTAAGTTGAGCTTCTAGAAAAGTTTCTGAATTAAAACCAACCATATCCAGATCTTAAATAAATGTTGAACTGTCACAAAATTTCATAAATAAAAAATAAACAATCAAACAATGTAGTCTGGACTCCCGCTATTCTTGAGTAACAAGCACGACTTTGCTGATAAAAACTAGACACATTTGGAGGAGAGGAAGAGGAGGAGTTGAACTCCTTATTTGTTTTTAGTAAATCACAACCTCTCCTCAACTTCTCTCCAACGTTCCATCAAATCTCAAATCAAATTTTATATTTTCTATCCTAAACACAAATTTCAAAAAAAAAAATATCCAACCACTTCTCTCTAAAACACCAACTCCAAACAAATACTTAGGGCATGTTTAGGCCACCATTAATAAAGGGGGAGAATTGGAAGGGGAATGGTTCCCGGTGTTTGTGCCACCGAGAATCATTCTTCCCGTAATCACGTTTCCCCGAAATCACCTTTTTATTCTCCTCCTAACTATTTTCTATTCTTCCCATAACAACTTTTTATTCTTCCCAAAACTATTTTTCATCACATCATCCTCATTATTTTATTTTTCTCAATATCATTCTGTTCACCAAACACAATTAATCATTCTTCCCATAATTATTCTCTTAACCACAAACACAATTAATCATTCTTTCAATAATCATTCACTTTCTCTTTCTCTTCCTAATTCTCATTCCTCCCATAATCATTCTCATTCCCTTTGCCCCAAACACACCCTTAATATCCTCAAATCACTCATTTCCTCCTCTTCTTCTTCTTCCACTTCCTTTCCCTTAGTCTCATTTCCTTTCATCAACCCCAAAATCCAAACACCCCTTAAATAGCATCAAGTTTCATCTAAAAAATGAGTAAAGCAGTTTATCTATCTTCAACATATCTCTTATCTGTTAGGATATGTTTGGTTACGACAAGAAAGAAGGGAAAGGAAATGAAGAGATAAATAAAAAATAAATAAAAATAAATTAATAAATGATATGACGCAATCCGGTAGGCCAAACGATGAAAAAAAAATCCTTTTCTTCCCATCCCTTCCTACCGCTCCAAGCATGCCCTAAGATAGTACTCTCTTTAGATTCATTATCTTTAAATGGCATTTCAATTTCATTATTACTAAACAGAATAACCAATCGAAATTAATGGGGTATAATACCCCCCATTAGATATCATCAAGCTCCATCTCAAAATTAATTATGGAGTAGCTCAAGGATCCTCAAACTAAGACAATAGATTAGAAATCTTCAACAAATTGGCAATTACCTCTATACTAGATAAAAACTCAAGCTCCAAACTGAACAACCATTCCTAAAACATAGATATCCATACCTAAAATCCAGATTTCTAAAACATTTCCAACAATTTAAAATGAACTCCACGAGATCACATAGAAAATCAAGTAAATAAGCAAATAAAACATTAAAAATCTCAAAAGCTGCAGATAGAACTACAACTTACCAAGTTTTCTTCCGAACAAAAAAAAAAAAAATCGTATGAAATTCAATTCCAAATCATAGACCGACCCCTTCGTTAAACTGAGAATTATTTATTTCAAAAAGGGAAAATAAACCATTTCGATCAAGAATCACCCACAGAAGAAGAAACAATCAAATACAACATTCTAAATCCTCAATTTCTAAACGTACCAAAATTTGAGAGCAGAAATTGGTCGATTCGATTCAGTGCTCCAAGGTTCAAAAAATTAGGGCTACGATCCTTCGTGCCGGTGATTTACAGAGCTTCACTAAAAAAAAGAAAAAAAAAAAAAGCGGAAACAATGAAGAAGAAAGAGAAAACTAGAAGAAAAATTGGATCGAAGAAGAAAACGAAAATGAAGAACGTGAAGAGGAGAGAAGAAATGTTGCGCATAGATTTTAAGTTGCAAACAAAAAAAACTTAAAAAAATAAATAAATAATAATCTAACTAATTAAATCAAAAAATAAATTATCTCAAATTTAATTTTGAATATTAAAAATGATAGGAGTAGTTGATAAGCTTTGTTTTTCTTTTTCTTTTTTTTAATATATTTTATTGTTTTTTCTGAACTTTGTTATTTGTTCAATTTTGATCTAAGTTTTTTTTTTTATTATAGAACAATATATTATTTTGCTAGCTTAAATAAATCTCATCTTCAACCTTTCCATTATTTTTTGATTTAAAACTATTAGTAAACTGATTAAAAACTATCCATTGATTTAGTGATTAAAGGTTATTAGTTAAAATAATGATTAAAAGTTATTAACGTTAAAAATTATCAATATCTGATCAAAATGAGAGTGATAGACCGAATGCAAAAATAATAGAAATGAAATTAATATAAAATTTTAATAAAGACAAGATCAGTTTTTGTGTTATACATATAATTACTTTGAAAATACATATTATTTAGTATTAATTTAATAGTAATCAAATGACTAATAAATAAAAAATGGAAGTTTTTTCTGACGAATGACACGTGTACTCATAAAATAAGAAATATAGAAAATGATGTAATAGTATTTTTAATTTAATTTTAAGAACTGAAAAAAAAAAATTTATTATAATAAATTTTGTTCCTATCAATTGGATGTAGTGTAAATGGATAGGTTCTTGGTTCTTTACTGTCGGATATAGTCAGATGAGTGTATTTTACAAAAGTTTGTATTTTCTTATTTTGTTTGTTATTGCAAATCCCTCGATTCATAGCACATAAATTCGAGTGCACAAATAAATCAAGAAAAATGGTAAATAAAATAAAATAATAATAATAATTTATAAATTTAGTCAATATAATTTTTAAAATTTAGTTCTTATAATTTGAAAATTTAGATTTTTAGTTCGTATGATTTGGAGAAATATAGGATTTAGTCTCTATGATTTGAAGAAATCGAATTTAGTCTCTATGATTTGAGAAAATAAAATTTAGTTCATATGATTTGATAAAATCTAAAAAATAGTCTATATTAAGTAGGCGAAATCAAGTATGTAAATGAGATGCATAAATTATGTTTAATTAATTATCTCACACTCCGATCGTTTAATATTCAAATAAGTAATTAATTACTCAATCACTGTTAATATCAATATTCAAACAAGTATTCAACTACTATTAATCTCTTCACTCCTTTTAGCTCCGCTTTTTTTTACCAAAACTAAACACACCTTGAGCCATGAAGAAGTTTAACAACTCCATGACGAAGTCCACAACAACATAACTCTAGGGTCTCTTTTGATAACGATTTAATTTTGACACTGGAGTTGAACTAGAATAACATCAAGCAATGAAACCACTGCGTTACTGATCCATTCGATCTAAAAATCATGTTAATCTTCATGTATATAGCTAATTAATTATTAAAAAAAAAATATACATTTGACTAAATATTTTTATAAACAAAACCTAAAAATTAAATTTGTATAAAAGAGATAGAAATTAATGTTTAAAAATAAAATTAAAAAAAAAAATGTAAACAAGAATGAGAAATACATTGTTCATCTCCGTTTAACTTGCCGGGAATTTCTTTGCTCTCTGTTTACTCTTCATTTGCCTAAATAGAGATTCATTAGTCCATTCAAAATAGATCTCATCAGACCGAACACAATAGAAAAAATGGACATCTCTAAATTTTGTAGGTCAGTGCATGATCTCATAATACATGAAGATGGAGTTTGAAGATGGGGTTTAAAGAAAACAAAAAACCAAAAAGGTAAGAAAGAAACAAAAACAAAACCCACCACTTGCAATACACAATTTGGGACAATTGATTATTTATCTATTCATAATAAGACAAAAAAAAAAAGAACTTTATATTTATTGCCAATTAATCCAAAGCTTATCATCTATGAGCAGTGACTAAAGTTTCAATGAATCGCAACCCATCCAATCTCGGAGCAAACTGAACCGCCGCCGCCGCCGCCGCCGCCGCCGATCTTCTCGACGAATTGATTTCCCCATCTCGGCTGTCCTGAAAGAATTTGTCCCACATCGAAATTAAGAAGTTTGTCTCGGAAGATAAGCCTTAGATAGTCTTAGATAAATGGGCCTATTAAAGAAAGAGAAATAATGACAAAAGCTATCTTCATTTTCAAGGTTTGTTCTACAATTGTAGCCACGATTATTTTTATTAACTTTATACAAACGAGCTATTATTACAATTTCTTCTTTAAAATCATTTAAAATAACTCTTCATTTATAAACAATCACAAACAAACTCTCCCTTAATATCTAAGCGCTCAACAACTACTTCGTCGATAATACTTCGATAGCATTAAATATAATTTGATAATTAAAATATTCTAGATTTGAGAACTCAATTTTGTCAAAGAGGTCAGCGGCACTAATGTTCGAATCCTCGTCTCGATTGTTGAAATCTCAAAAAATTAAATTAAAAAAAAAACCCCTCGTTGCTTGTATTCGAATAAAAAAAAGTAAAGCAAAAAATAAATCATAGAAAATATTTAGAATATTCTAGAATAAATCTAGAAATTAAAAAAGATAATAATGGCACCATTTACATTTCCTGATCTCTAGTGTTAGAAAAGGGAATTTACTTGATCGGAGTTGGTGATTTTGGGGACGGCGGAGGATGGCGGAACTGACAGAGCAGTGGCGGAGACGGCAGCGACGGAAGCGGCGAGTAGCCCTGTTTTCTTCATGCTGATTCGGTTTTGTTTTAAAAGAGAATTTGTGAGGGAATTGGTGTGTGGGATTAGACGCCATTTTATAGAGCAATGGGAAAGCTACGGTTCAGAGGTCATGTCCCAACAAAGTTTTACGCGGAAACTATACCTGTTTCATGCCAAATTACAGTCCTACCCTTTTCATTTCGTACTTTAAATTCTTAGTTTGAGTTCTTTATTTGTTTGGTTAAATGATCAAATACATTCTTAAACTTGTACAGAGAAAAATATTAATTTTCAGAACCGAACTCGTGACGTAGTGTTCAGTTGAGTTACAATTGTTTGAAATGAATGTGCCTCAAACTCTTTCTATAATGCAAATATATTTGTTCAAATATTTATTAAAAATATATTTTAGACGATTATTTATTAAAAGTTGATGGACAACAACTTTTAGGGGATATTTGTTATGATATTTTGAAGGAGTATTTCAAATCAATATTTACTAAATAGTTTTAAAAAAAAAACTACATCCACATTTTGGTTGCAATTATTATTTTTAAATATTCAAAATAAATTTTCATTCTGTATATTAATTTTAAATACTCTTACAAATTACGTCCAAACAAGTATTTGATTTCAATTACTAGTTCTAAATACTCAAAATAAATTTTCATTATAAATATTCTTAAAATTGGTATTTATTAGCAATTTTTGGAAATTCATTTTAAATATTATAGGGTAGGGGCAATTTGGTAATAGGAGGAAGTGGTGGGTAATTTACATCGTGGGACATTAACCCTGTGAGTAACACGTGGCAAATAATGGATGAGTTGGAAATTCAAGTGGACAGCTTGCTAATTTCACTTTTGTCCTTATTTTTTTTAAATAAACAATTTTACTATGACATTTTAATAAGAAAAATTGATATTTATAGCAATTTTTGGAATGTTGGTTATAATTATAGGATAAATTTTTAAAAATTAATTTATAGTAGATTTTTTATTTATTTTATTATAGCAATTTTTGGAAAGTTGGTTATAATTATAGCATAAATTTTTAAATTTTGATTTATAGTAGATTTTTTATTTATTTTGTCGGTTTTTCATTTGACTTAGAGCTCTAATACCATGTAAGCATCCATTTCAAAATTAATTGGTTTCGAGAGTAGCTCACTTTATCTTATATATATATGTTGAAGAATCTTCACATTTTCAATGTGGGATAACTAGCTACAAGATGAGTATCTCCAACATGCCCCCTCAGATGATGTCATTTTTCGAAAAGTCAACTTGGATTAGATCCGAATTTGTAGCTCAAAATTACTCGCTTTAGCTTATTCGTTTGGGTCTAATCCAGCTCTTTGGGATCATCAAGCCCGCTTGAGTCTTTGCCCACTTGGGCGAGGTCCTCATAATTTCAGAGGACTAATAACCCACATTACGCTTTCATACCATCTTATAAAGTGTGAGTATCAATCTCAAAATCAATTAACTAAGAGAGAAGTAGCCTACCATATCTTTAAATGTGTTGAAGATTTTCCATTATTACCTTAAGTGAGATACTTCTAACATAGTCCAAGAGCAAATAATTTTTTTTTTTTATTTTTTGTACAATATGGTTTATTTTGTAGTTATAGTTCTTGTGATAAATTGATATTAAATAGGTTAATTAATTTAAAATCAGCATTACATGTTTGATCCTAAATTCGATTATCCTAAACTTGATATATATATAACATCAAGATAGAACAATGCTGCATAATGACTAAAGTGCTATTTTAGCCAAAATAATAATCAATTCGCAATTAATGATTTAAAAATCTCTTCTAAAAATAGTGATATTCTTTTTTTAGTAACTTCTTCCATTTCCCGTTGGAAAAATTTCAGAAAACAAAAGTTCAACACTAGAATTCGTGTTTGGTATTGAGACATAATTATGTAGGAGATACTTTTCGCATTGATGTACTGCAAGCTTTAAAATGAATGTGCCATCAAATTAAGAGCAACGTTATGTTAATTTGAATTTTAAGTTAAACTGTATTTGAGTAGAAGTTAGGTTAATTTTAATTAACATGAATATTGTTTGTGGCAAAAATTAAATTAATTGAGATTAAGTTAGAATGTATTTGTTATGAATATAAAGTTATCTTGAGTTATAGATTGAACTAAATATAATAGTCATTTACCATTTTTGAGATTCTAATAAATAATAATTTTGGATAATAGATCATCGTGGTTTTTTTTTTTAAATTTTAACTTAATTATAGTGG
This sequence comes from Cyclanthera cordifolia, assembly GCA_037832605.1. Taxonomy (NCBI): domain Eukaryota; kingdom Viridiplantae; phylum Streptophyta; class Magnoliopsida; order Cucurbitales; family Cucurbitaceae; genus Cyclanthera; species Cyclanthera cordifolia. The sequence continues at coordinate 2,712,400 of JBBMEG010000001.1, read as the reverse complement.
TGAGATTCATTGATTCAATTTATTAGTTTGAAAAGAAATTTGAGATTTTGTAAAAAAAAAGTAATATTCATTCATATTGTAACCAAATAAGTTACCTTTCATATTCAAATTGTAATTTTAACATAAAAGAAAAAAAATTTTAATGTCCACAAAACAAGTGATAGTAAAGTTATGGCAATTAAGCAAAATTTTGTTGCACCATTAAAATTTGAAAATATGACCATTACTCGACCATAAAATTATATCTATTAACTAAAACATTTTTCAAAATAAATTTGTTTTAGGCTTTTTGTTAATTATATACACCCACTTAAATGTGATAATTGATTTATAACCCTTATGATAATATAATGTCAATTTAAGTAATTAATATTAAAATGAACTATAATATATCAAAAAATGGGTACATAAATTTGTATTTTCTCTCTCTTTTCAATCTCTCTTAACTTCTTTTTCTACGAGTTTTATCCATCTTTCACTTTTTTCATCTTATCTTCGATCCATCTTATCAAATTGTTTAACATGAGAAATTAGATTGTTGATAAGACAATTTAAGAATGACAAAAATTCATTGAACTAAAAGGACTATTTTTCAATTTTATTGAGTCTAAGGGTCAAATTTGAAAATACAAAAGTAGAAAGAACAAAATTAGACAAATAACAAAATTTAAAGACCAAAATTAGATATTGAAAAGTCAATTAGACTAAAATGTAACAAATGTCACATACAAAAAACAATATATTAACCAAAAATTAAAAGATGTAATCTCCATTAAATTAAAATAACAATAATTGTGTTCTTAAAGTAGAACTCGCCACCAATTAAAATAAAGTGAGCTCAATTATTTGATTAATCAACAATCATTTAGACAAATGCCATAATTCGAAATAAACCAAAACACAAGGACCAACCAGCAAATTCGGAAGATGGTCGGCGAGGGCCTCTATTACAAAAAGTCATCTCCTCCCTCATAACGTTTCTTCAGATTTTCCAAATTTTCAATTTTTTTTTCTAAAAAAAAAAAAAAAAAAAAAAAAATCGAAATCCGTTTCTCTAAATATACGATAATTAATTTCCCGAAATAAAAACTTAATATCATTCTTAATCTTTCATCTTCCTCTTTTGCTTCACCTTTTCCGATTTCCTTACTGTGCGATCTATGGCGTCTGGTTCTGCTGGTCGACCTAATTCAAGCTCTAAAGCGTTCGATTTTGGTGCAGATGACATCCTCTCTTCATACGAGGACTATGGCAACCAGGAATCTTCCAATGGCAGCCATAACGATCTCTCCGTTGCCAATTCCAGCAAGGTTCGTTGTTCTTGTATTGTTTCGTTTTGATTTTCTGTTGAGGTTCGAGAGAAAGTATTCGATCTGTTTATGTTTGGTGCTCGATTAGGGTTTAGGGTTATTGGAGTTGTTCGTTTCTAGCTGCGTGATTTAGTACTCTTCACCTTTGTTCGAGGGTTGATTGAAGATTTTCGGTTGTTGTTGGGTTGAGAAATGAGTGGTTGATGCTGGAGAGGAAGATTCGTGATGTGACCTGTTTTACTGTTGAGTGGATTCATTTTGAAATAAATTTGAATTTGGTATTGAAAGTCAACATTTGTGGTGCCTGTCAATCTGCAGAATGGAATGAGTTGAATTTTTTTTTTTTCCTTTCAGAATTTGAATATCTTATTGTTAGCTCTTTGGTAGGTGCTTGTGATCTTCGCTTGGAGGTCTAAGTTTCGAAACTCAGATAGGGAGCTTAATAGTAAAATATCTGGTTATCTTTTGGGGCTGAGCTTTGAGACGAGTACAAGTGTCTCGGGTATGTAGTAAGGCGAAGCTTCGAATAAAAGAAATGTTGTTGTGAAACTCCTTGTTGATTTGATGCGAGGAATTTAATCCATTTTTTAAAAATTTGTCCTAAAAGAGAAAGCACATACGTTGTTTTTTGGTATTATAACTTGACTGTAATTCCATATTGCAAACTTGAAAAATGTTTTCATTTTTATAAGGATATGGGTTCATGAAATGCCATTTTGAAAAATTAGTTGAACACTGTTATCTTCTTTCTTCCCGATATTTAGTCTCGTTGAAGTTGAAAGAACAGAGGAAGAACACCCATAAGATTATTTGGCTGCAAAGATTTGTTGTTTCTTTAGTTTGCGTAGAATTAATGGTGTTTCTATATATATTCTTGAGATGAGCCTTGAAATAATTAACTTGATGAGTTTTTGTATTGTCAGTTCTCTGATCCTCATAAGTCTTACATTTATCTGTTCCATCAATTTTGTAACCGATCACCATTTACGCTGTTTTATGACTTATCCAATAATATTGGATTCAATGTTTATTATTGCATGATTCAAAGGAGTTTTGGATGTTTGTTTGAGCAGGATTTTCAGAAAAGTAGAATGTCCACTGTATATCCTACCCCTGCCTATGGTCAACCAGAAGATTCCATTAAACAAGATGTGATTTCTACTGTTGAGAACAGCATGAAAAAGTATTCTGATAACATTTTGCGATTTTTGGAGGGGATAAGTTCACGTTTATCACAACTTGAACTGAATTGCTACAACCTCGATAAATCTGTTGGAGAAATGCGATCTGACCTAATTCGTGACCATGAAGAGGAAGATTTGAAGCTTAAATCTCTTGAGAAGCATCTACAAGAAGTGAGCTAAAACTTTAAAATTTCAATAGTAACTTTGATTTCTACTGATATTATATGATCAAGATACAAGCTACGTACTGTTTCTATTGATCATGACTGAAGTAATAAATTTTGTTACGCTTAAACGCAACACTTAATTGTGGATCTTGGAAATTATGTTCTTGCTGCGTACGGTGACAGCACTTCACAAGCCTCCTCTTATTGTTATCACCATTTTAGTTCATTATAACTTGATGCTGATTTTGTGTTATAGATGTTTTTTCTTCTTTTTGATGCTTGGATCTCTGTCAACATAAATTTAATTTTGTTTTACTTCATTGTTTGTTCAAAGGAACTGTATTTGGAACTGTATTTGGAACTGTCCTCTCAATCGAATTTGTCCTCGATGCCATTCTGTAGGTTCACAGGTCTGTCCAGATTATAAGAGACAAGCAAGAGCTTACGGAGACTCAGAAAGACTTGGCCAAACTTCATCTTTTGCAGAAAGAGTCATCTTCGTCGAGTCATTCACATTCAAACGAGGAGAGGGCTTCACCAGTTGCTTCTGATCTTAAGAACGAAAATCAATCTGAGAATCACAACCAATTAGCTCTAGCCTTACCACACCAGATTGTCCCTCAGCAAAATCCTATAACACAACCTCCTCCAGCAGCTGTGCCACAAAATGTGCCTCAACAACAAGCTTATTACATCTCTTCCACCCAATTGCCAAGTCAATCAACCCATATCCAGCACTCCCAGAGTCAATATCAACAGCTTCAAGACGTTTCTCGATTGCCGTCACAAATGACGAATTCCCAGCTAAGTCAAACTCCACCACCACAACAATTCAATCAGTATCAACAACAATGGACGCAGCAGCAGCAGCAGCAGCAGCAGCAGCAGCCTCCTCAACCGGTACAACCACCGCAACAGCAGCTTTCTATACAGCCTCAGATGAGGCCACCACCTTCTTCCGTCTACTTGCCTTATTCGATGAATCAACCAACCTCTATGCCAGAGACTCTTCCAAACAGCATGCCTATGCAAGTATCGTTTTCACCGATTCCTCAGCCAGGTTCAAGTCGCATAGACACCGTGCCATACGGATATGCTGGAAGTGGTGGTAATGTACCCCAACATCCTCCTCAAGTCAAAAGTTCTTTTGGACCACAAGCCGGAGAAGGATATTTACAATCTGGACCGCAACCTGCGCTTTCCTCAGGAGGTGCATATATGATGTATGAAAACAGGGAAAGCGGAAGAGCACCACTCCATCATCCTCAACCTCAGCAACAACCACAGTTCAACCAAAGTGGATACCCTCCGGCCAATGCATCAGTTCAGATTCCTCAGCATTCGTCGGGCCCCCATGTCAATGCTAGAAACCCGAGCCATTCGCATTTTATGCGCAACCAAAACAATCCTTATGGCGATATAATCGATAAACTGATTGGTATGGGTTTCAGGAGTGACCGCGTTGCCAGTGTAATTCAAAGGATGGAGGTGAGTGGTCAACCTATCGACTTCAATGCCGTTCTAGATGGGTTGAGCAATCCCGGAGGTCCTCACAGAGGGCATGGTGACTGTAATTTTTAGTAGTAGTCGCCTGTCTGTTCGTCGAGGCTCCTATCGGCCTTGACCAGCCTAGGCATTTGCTCTTTTTTAATGCATTGAATAAAAAGATTGGTTTATGATTCCACTGCATTTTCTGTTCTCGTATATTATATGGTTTGGGAGATATGAAGAGAAGTTGTTGATTGTATTGTAATGTTTTAAAAGTTTTAACTTTGTATAAATTTTTCTTCTGCCCCTGTCTCAAATCTTTTCTTATCACTCCCTTTTGATGTTGTTTCTACTCTTGCATTTCTGAATTTCTATTTGTGATGGACGTTAGGATTTTTAATAAAGTTATGTTAAAATACCATTTAATTTTGGGATTTAAGTTAATATTAATAAAAATTAATTCAATAATATTAATAATTTTTCATACAAAAGCAAAATACCGATATATTTTTATAATTTAAAGAGGAAGAATATGCTTTTAAGAAAAATCAACAAAAAAAAAAAAAAAACCAATTTAAGTATAATAATTATAATTAAAACTTAAAAGTTTACTTTTTTTTTTTTTTAGTTCAATAACAGAATTCAAAATTATAACAACTAAAACAGTATTTAAGCCTAAAAATAGATTATGTTTATTTTTTCAAGATATTTATTGCTTTTTTATATAAACAACTATTTATTGTAAAAAAAAAAAAAAAGGCAACTTCTCTTTCCTTTGTGAATAATAATAAATAAATTAGAGATAATCGAATCATGAGTTTTTGAATATGAGAATCTGATTTATTATGTAACAAAAAAAAAAAAAAAATCAATTTTAAATAAGAAAAAAAAAAACTTATCTGATACAATTTCTTATTTTTTAAAATTTTATCTTTAAAACGATATATTTTTATCTTAAAATTTTAGGTTTAATTTTGGTCTGATTTCTAAATTTAAAATATTTCATTTTTTATCAATAAATTTGAATTTAGATTTTTTTTTTTAATCAATATTTTATATTTTTTGAATTATTATATTTTGATAGAGTTTGTATATAAAACTTGACCTTTTTCTTTTCGAAAACAAAAAACCTTACTCGGGAAGAAGTCTACATATAAAGAAAGTCTTGGATTTGAAGGCATCCGAAGAAAAATTTTGGTATCTGATAATCGGAAAGCTCAATCTCTCTTTCTCCGCCTCCTCAAATCTCCATTACTCACTCCGATCTATGGCGTCTGGTTCAGCAGCGCTCCCTAACTCCGCCCCCAATGCTTACTATTTCGATTCTGGTGACATTCTCCGCTCATTCGAGGACTTCGGTAAACAGGACGCTTCAAACGGCAGCCACACTGATCCTGCCTCCGTTTACAATTCTGGCAAGGTTCGTTATGGTACTCCTTGTTCTTAGGTTTCTGTCGTGCGTTATGGATGTTTGATTAGGATTTTCGATTTCATGTTGTTTGATTTGATTTGGCTTTGTGGTTTTTGATGTTAGCATATAAGTGTTGCCGAGGTATATGAATCGTTCCTTATTTCTTGATATATAAGTTTTGTCTTGCCTGTTTTTGGTTTAAGAAGTGAGTACTTGATTACTCGAAGCTAGTGGATGATGATCCGTGGCGTTCTATTTTCAATCAGCCATGTTTTAGCTAGACTACATGTTTGTTTGGTTTATTATTTGGCGTAGGCGACACTCTTATTGATTGCCTCTTGATAATTAAATACTGATTTATAAAATATATTTGTATTCCTATAAAATTTCAAATCCTTATCAAATAATACTAAAAATTACAAATTAAAAAAATAATAAAGCATACAAATTATATTATTATCAATTTACAATACACATTAAATTATTAAATTTAAGTTAAAAAAAACTAAGATTCTATTAAAAATTCCTCAAAAAAAAAAAAAAAAAAAACATATACTTATATACAAGTATTTTTCAAATAAAAATTAAACACCTTCAATGTTTTCATGGTTGTTGGACTTCTTCAGATTCTAGATTATTTTTGTGGATATTAAGTTAGCTTATTAAAAAGTATTGACTAGCACACATCTGCTCTTTAGGCGCACGGTGGCAAAGTAATGGCGAGTGTTCTAGAAGAGAAGAACATTTGCTTTTACTTTTGGGTTTTGCTTCTTATCTGTATATCCGCCATGCATCTTTTATGTTTTCTTGTGAAGTTTGGATTCATGAATTCCTTAACATCGAAATGTTGTAGTGTGTGGTCAAACGACATGTCTTGTGAAAATTGTTAAGGTGCACATAAGCTGACCTGAACACTCACAAATATCTAAAAAGAAAAAGTTTGGGTTCATGGACTGTTATGATGGAAAACTTTGAGCAATTATTATTATTAGTATTTGTTGTTCTGTTCAGTAGTAAGTATCTCATTATTGATTAAAGCTGGAATTACCGAAGAAGAACAACATTGTATTATTTGTCTGCAAGTAGCTCATAATTATTTGCCTTTTGAATTGCCTCGGACTTATATTCACCCATTCTATCAATTTTATTTAACATGCACCATTTATCAGTGAAGTATTAAATTAGGAATTCAATATATATTATTTCTTGAGTTGCATATTTATATGAGCAGGATTTTCACAAAAGTAGAATGTCTACCATATTCTCTGGTGCTGCTGCTTATGGTCAACCAGATGACTCCAACAGTCAAGACGTGATTTCTGTCGTAGAGAACTGCATGAAAAAGCATTCAGATAACATTTTTTGTTTTCTCGAGGGAATAAGTTCACGCGTATCACAACTCGAACTAGTTTGTTACAACCTTGATAAATCTGTTGGAGAAATGCGTTCTGATCTAGCTCGTGACCATGAAGAGGCAGATTCAAAACTTAAATCTCTTGAGAAGCATGTACAAGAGGTGAGCTACAACTTTAGAACTTTTAATAGTTTGAATGTAGTATAACCAAGGATCTTTTTCGATACTCTGAAGTCTTGCAATAGTAACATTGTTTTTTCATTGATATTATTATGATTATTTATAGACACAATACATGGACTATTTCTTATGATCAGGTAGAAATGTTGAATTTGTTTGCAAACCTTTTACTTGTTTACTCTTGATTCTCACACGTGATGTGGTTCTGTGAACAGAGATTTCTTAAAATTTGATTCTGACCAGGAGGATTGAGATTATTTGAATTAGATTTGTAGTCGATGCAATTATGTAGGTCCGCAGGTCTGTACAGATTATAAAAGACAAGCAAGAACTTGCAGAGACTCAAAAAGACCTAGCTAAACCTCAGGTCTCGCCGAAAGAGCCATCTTTGTCAAGCCATTCACAGTCAAACGAGGAAAGGATTTCATCAATCGCCCCGGATGCTAAAAAGAACGAAAATCTACCCGACACTCACAACCAGCAATTAGCATTAGCCTTGCCGCATCAAATTGTCCCACAGCAAAATCCTGTTGCACCCCCTTCAGCATCATTGCATCCGAATGTGCCTCAACAGAAATCTTATTACATTCCTTCAACCCAATTGCCTGGCCCACCACCCCATATCCAGCATGCTCAGGGCCAATATATCTCCTCTGATTCCCAACACCGTGCTTCGCAACATCAAGATGTTTCACAGATGACCAATCCTCATCTAAGTCAATCTTCACCACAATCATTCAATCAATATCAACAACAATGGATGCAGCCACCATCTCAGCTGCCACAACCACCACAACAGCCATCTATGCAACCTCAGATCAGACCACCACCTACTTCAGTCTACCCTTATCCACCAAATCAACCTGCTTCTATGCTAGAGGTTCTGTCAGGCAGCATGCCTATGCAAATGTCTTTTGCATCTATTTCTCAAACTGGTTCAAGCCGCTTGGACCCCATGCCTTACGGGTACACTGCTGCAAGTGGTGGTTCAGCTCCACAGCAACCACCGACGGTAAAAAACGCATGTGGACCACCAGCAGCAGGTGAAGGATATATGCCTCCTGGACAACAACCTGCACTGTCTTCCGGCGGCGCTTACATGATGTATGATAGGGAAAGTGGAAGATCATCGCTCCCTCCGCCTCAACAACCACATTTCAATCAAGGTGGATATCTTCCAGCCAATGCACCTCATCAGCCTCAGGCTGCAACAGGCCCCCATGTTTCAGCCAAGAATTCAAGTCATTCGCATTTGATCGAGAAATTGGTTGGCATGGGGTTCAGAGGTGACCATGTTGCCAGTGTAATTCAGAGAATAGAGGACAGTGGTGCGCCTGTTGACTTCAACGGAGTTTTAGACAAGTTGAGTTCTTCTGCAAGTCCTGGTTCAGGTTCACAGGAAGCGCGGTGATGGTAGTTTAATCTTCCCCTGTTTTTGGTCGATATCGTGCATGACCAGCCTCATACATTGCGTCTTTTAATGCATTGAATAAAACACTAGTTTAGGATTCAATTATGTTCTTGTACATACATTGTTATGGTTTTTGAGATTAGAAACGTTGGCTTTATGATTTTGAAACCTTGTGTGAATATCTTCTACCTCAGTTTCAAAATTTTCAATATGAGTCGCTCTATGTTTACTTGCATGTTTAGCTGTCTATCTACAAATTTCTGCTTTAGTATACCCGACTCAATTTTGATGAACTTACTTAGAAATTAATTTTTGGGTTTCTTTTATAACCAAATGTCATAGGTTCATTGTCTCATGGTAATAGTCGAAGTGTACATAAGATACTTGCGAATAAAAAAATTGTGAATAAAAAACAACCGATGAACTAAAAAGTTAAACTAAACATGTTCAATATGTCTATGTTATTGCCAATTCTTTAAGTCGAGACTTAGTTATGGATATGTTATATGAAGTTATTAGAAAGTGTGGACATCTATCTCTAAACTAATTGGCCATGAGGGGCATGTTGGAGATATTCACCTTGTGTACATTAGTCTCACAATGGAAAGGTGAGAATTCTTCAACAACTTTATAAGACAAGATGAGTATTTCCAACCGGAGTAATATCAAAAGGGTAGTAGTGTGAAAGAAACACGTTATCTTGCACTTTTTTTGAAACCTTATTTTAATGAGATTCGATAGTTCAATCGGTATGAGTATGTGTTCGTTGATTTAGAGATCATGAGTTTTTATTCCTCTAATCAATGTATTCTCTTGATTAAGAGGCCTTGAGTTTGGATATCTTGTCTCAATTGTAGTTGAAAAAAAATGCTGTTAAGGTTGAATTATCTCCTTCATAACTTTTTAGAATAAATTTATTTTAAGTTCAGTAGCAATTAGAAGTAAGAGATTTCAAATAATGTTCTCTTAATTAAAAGTATATTGAAACTTATATTGAACTATGTTCCCATTGACTATTTTAGAACAGTTGAAGTACTATACTTAGAAAATCAAACATGTACGAGAGCAATTATAACATGGATGAAGAAAGTACGATAATACCGTAGTACTAGATATTGTTCCCACTCTATTGGTATAGTGACTAAAATCTCACATTGTTAAGATAAGAGGATGATCTTGAATAGATAAGTGTAGAACACCAACTTCATTAATATGAAATCTTTTTAACAATATCAAAAAACTAAGCCAGGAGAATTGTAGAGATATTTTGATGTTTGTTGTTCCTAACAAGTGGTATTCTCAACTTAGAAATGTGATAAAGACTCGTGTAGGACTCAAGTATACTTTGTTCGAGGAGATGATTGTGGCTAATACAAACATTACATTCCAGCCTAATAAAAAAGCCATAGAACTCCAATATACTTTGTTCGAAGGGAAGATATTGAGGAATCTCTGCTAGAAGGAGAAAGTAGCTATAGTTCAGATTCCTCGTGTGAAGTTCAACGTTCAAGCACCACTGCAATGCCATCGCTTATGGCTCTGCATATGAAAGATCAGCTGCTCATGTGGATCTGGTTAGACTCTTATACCGCTTTAAATTCTGTCTCTTTTTTGTTATTTGAGTGAATAATGTGATCCTTGTATGTAAAGTATGATGGATTGAGACGTGTTTTGAATTGTTTTGATGGTATTTATTTTGTTGAATCTGAATCTTGAGCTTCTCCTTTTGAGATATGAATTTGTGGATTTTGGTTCAGTGAGCTGGAAGTTAGTCCAGAGCGAGTTTTGTTACGATCTTGGTATTGAAGTGGCATTTAAGATTAGTTATATGCTATTCTATTTTTTAGGGTATAAGTGCTCATTTTCGAAACGTAGGGACTGAACTGAAACTAGACTCCAAACCTATGGGCTAAAAAGATAATTTTCTCTGTTATTTAAAAAAAGAGAAATAAAAGTTAGATAACTTTCTCATTTATTTATAAGTTTCTACCCAGTAACCGTTTTGCTGTTCTTAAATTTGGTAGTTTTGCTTTGGTTTTTTTATTACCCCTTATCCAGAGTACACTGTTAGTCAATTTATCTAGCTCATATCCGGGCTAAACTCCATTTTTCTTGAATGTACACCTCTAGTCTGATAAAGGTACCACAGTTTTTTATCTCCAGGCTCCAAACGTCTTTATCCTCAAACTGGGTCATTCTACCGACATGGTTATACTTGAGGCATGGCTTTGACACTATGTTGAATTATATTAAACTATCATTCAACCAAGAAACTTAAGCTAGTAAGTTAGGGTAAGCTTAATTATATCGACCAACATCTTTTATTTCCTAGTCAAGAGCCAACCCTATTTCTCAACTAACTGATTAGTTGAATGTGTTCTGCATTGGTGCTGTATCCTCACACTTGTCTTTTGATATTTTGATTACATTTTCCAGACATATAACAAAAATTGAGAATCGCCAAGCATAGATCAGCTTGCACTAGTGATACTTTAGCATCTACTCGATCAATGATTCTCTCCATCTATCTCCGAAGTGCTAACCAATATGATCATTTTGTAATATAGGTATTACTTGAAAATGGGGAAAAGGAGAATAGATACAAAATATCACTGTACTCAAGAAACCAATAGCACTAGCAAACGCAAACTTACTCCTTGAGAAAAAGAACTTTTATTTAATAGTTAAATGTTCCCTCAGTGACATGCACATGCAGAGACACTCTCCATATATTGTGTGCTTGTGTAATCAATCTGCCAAGGTATGACATACTCTCCTAGATCCCAGTTTCATTTTGTCCGTGAACTGTGTTTGGAATACAAATAACCAATAACTTTGCCTATAACTTAGTCATACCGGTAGGATCCTCGAGAGTGTCGAATAAAAAATTTGTGAGCCTCAATATGATAATGACATGTTCATAATAAAAATCCATGGTTGAGTACTTCAGTGAGGAGTGCTTCGAAAATAAGTGCGTCAGTGCGGAGCAATTCTGAAATGTGTTCATGACTGAAGATATGTGTGCATCAGTGAGGCGTGGTTGTGATTGAAACATATGTGTGCTCGAATGTGAATTGCTTTTGAAATGAGCTCGAATGTAATTCAGAAAATGACTAAGAGACTTTTATGCGGTACTTAAAATTCTAAGAGAGGATTATGGAGAATACAAACAAAAAGTAGTGCTACAGTTGTTAGGTAAGTGGTAGATCATAGATATATGAGTTGGAACAATTAAGAAGATAACTATCCAATGAAAGAGGCTTGTTTGTGGTACTTTATTCAAAAAGAGAGTTATTGATAATACAAACAAAGTATAGTGCTACTTTGGTTCGGTAAGTGGTAGGTCATACCGTCATAGATATAAGTTGGAACTCGTATCTTCATCAGTACGAGTCTTTTTTAGTGAAATAAAAAACAATAGACATGTTTGATGTGGTGGAAAGGGAAGAAAAGGGAAGAGATCCCTTCCCACCGTTTATATACCAAGTTATCATCCCATCAATCACTAATTTACTCTCACTTCTCTTTCTTTATCCCTTCCGTTCCCTTTCCTTCTCTTCTCGTTGCAGACAAACATGTCCTAAGCATGAAGGTTTATACTCAAATCAAACAATATCATATCAATTTAGAGATCTGTCCTAACAAACTACGATGGTGAATCCAAAAAAAAAAAAACGCGTGCACATGGTCTCCCTGGTACATCATAGTTCCTGATCCTGATGTCAGTTATTACGCTACTACTTTGCCAATTAGCTCAACTGCATCAGTGAACGCTCAAGAACTACGAGGTTACAGGTTTGAATCCCCTCACCTTCGATTGTGTAATCTCAAAAATTTTCTGCTACATTTGTTTCACTTGGATTACTGTAGTCTCATGCATTCTAATATTTGATTTTTAAACTGTGGAATCCTAGGCGTCCATGGTTTACCACTCCCTTCACTTGGCACGAGACGTTTTCTAGTAATAAAATAGTGTGACGTTTGAGGAATCTAGCATCTCTACTTTTATAATGGATCATTTTAATATTAATTTCATACGCACGTTGGATTATTCTTGAATATTTTATATCTATGTTTTGTAATTGATTTGAATTGAAGAATTTTACAGGCGTCTCTGATAGAGTGCTTGGTCCAATCAACGAATAACTTTACTAGTGGAAACATTGCCATATAAAAATTTTGTGCCTCATGAGAGATTGTAGGGGTCGAAGTTAATTAAGAGAGAAAATTTTATATATTTTATCTGTGTAGTCAAGTATAAGTTGTTATATTAAATTGAACACTCTCCTTTGACTATGAAATAAGCATCTACCAACCATCATGGATTGAGTCGTAATGAAGACTTCGAAGAACTAAGAAGTTATGAGTTTAGTCGCTTACCCAGAAGGTGTTTGCATTTTGGGGTTGAGGAGAGGAGAGGAAGAGGAGGAAGATGAGGAAATGGAGTGACCGGGGAATATGAAGTATTTGTTTAGGGATTAGTGTTTTAGAGAGGAGAGGTTGAGTTTTTTTTTTCTTTTTTTTTTCCGGTATTTGTGTTTAGGAAAGATGCTCATTTTTTATGAAATTCGATATAAAGTTTGGTGGGATGTTGGAGAGAAGTTGAGGAGAGGATGTGATGTACTAAAAACAAACAATGAGTTCAACTCCTGCTCTTCCTCTCCTCCCTCCAAATCTAAACACTCTTAGGGGGTGTTTGTTTGGAAAATTATTGAGTGTTTATTTTGAGTGTTTATAAATGAGGAGTTATTTTGAGTGATTATAAAGAATAAATTGTAATAATAGCTTGTTTGTATAAATGTTTTAAAGAGTTTACAAAAACCAGTTTTTGAAATATACATAAAAACACATAACAAACGGTTCCTTAGGAGTTAATTTCCTTCAAATTTGCATAACTTAGTATAATTAGATAGTATGTGCATCTATCTCAAAATCAATTGGTGACGAGCGAAATAGTTTATTTATCATATAAATTGCTCGGAGATCTCTTTGCTTTCAACGTGGAATCCTCGACATATCCCTTCGACATAGTGTCACTTTTTGGGCTAACCAATATTAGATCGGATCCAATTTCATTTTTATTGAACCGGATACTTGTTTGGGTTTAATGAACTTTTGAAAAAAATTACATAGTACGTGCATCTATCTCGAAACCAATTAGTAGTAGTCAATCTGTCATTTAAATTACTACAAAGTCTCCTCACTTTTCAGCGTAGGATCCTCGGAAAGTCCAGATACTAATGGATAGCATCTACCACGTTATGTTGCTTCCTTATTTATATTCCCTCCTGGAACAAAGGTAAAGCAGAGAACCAGAAAACAGAGAGAAGAAATGAGAAGTATGAAGGGAGAGGTGTTACTGAACCTGCCTGCTGAGAAAGCATGGGAGATGTACAGAGACAACGAGGTAGTCAGTAAAATCAATCCCGAGCTGCTTACTCGAGCCAAGTATGTTCAAGGAGATGGTGGCCCTGGAACTCTCAGGCTTTTCAAGCTTGGCCCTGGTCTCTCTCTCTCTCTCTCTCTCTCTCTCTCTCTCTCTCTCTCTCTCTCTCAACAAATAATCTTGTTTCATTATTTTGTACTGCATATACTTTACAATAATCTCTTCCTATTGATTAGTCAAAGAGAACTTTTGAAGCTGTAGTTGAAATTCGAGGATCAGATATTCGAACTTTTGACTTCTTAATTATTCGTGTATATTTAAACTTCTGACATCTTCGTTATGATTATGAAGTGTTTGCGACAAGGGTACGAAACAAGAGAAAGTAGAACTAATTCTTCTTACTCATGTTTGGGTTACTCTCTTCATCATTACTATTCGTATGGATCATAATCACTGTTTACTTCTCTATAATCTCATTCCTTCGTAACTATTTTTTCATTTTATTCACGTGTAAACACGAATAACAATTTTCCATTACCATTCCTTTCGTTCCGAATATAGACAATTATTCTTCTTATCTTCTCGATTTTCTTTGTCGCAAACGCTCCCTTTTATATTTTAACTACTCAAGAGTATGGTTTAATCGACGTAACACCTTTGCGACGCCCGCAGCTGTGAGAAGCTACGTGGAGGAGTCGGTGGAGAAGATAGAGAAGGTCGAGGAGGGTCGATCGGTGAGCTACGAGGTGGTGGGGGGAGAGCTAAGGAAGATGTATAATCCATACAAAGTGACATTCACATTCAGTCCAGTGGAAGGGAAAGAGAAGGAAATGTGCATTGCTCAGTGGAAAGCTGAATATGAGCCACTCACTCCAACCATTCCTCCACCAGACAAAGCCAAGGATGCTGCACTGCAATTTCTTCAGTCCTTTGACAAGTTTCAGTTCAGCTTCTAGCCTTCAACACATATTTCAGTGTGTGAAAAATAACAATGGAGAGAGAGAGAGAGAGAGGGTAAAATAGTCTTTTTTCACTCTCTCTCTCTCTCTCTCTTTCTTTCTCTCTCCTGTGAAAACCCTGTACTGTTGTAAACTCTCTAATCAATATCCCTATTAATGAATGTGATCTCCTTCAAGCTCCAACCTTTTAATTATCAAATTATATATTATGTCAATTAAACTTAGTTTATATATAATATGAGGACAATAATATTTGAAGTCGAAGAATTCTAATTCGATATAACATCAATTATCGAAATTCATTACTAAAGAATTGAAAGAAAATTGAGTGATATCATACAGTTAAAAAAGGGTAAAATTGCGCGATTTGATACTTCGAGACTAAATCAACTTATTGGTTAAATCTCAAGACTAAATATTTAGATTATCCAAATAATAATATTTCTATCACAAACCCTGAATTAATAGTTAAAAAATCGTAAATATTGACATAGTTAAATAGATAAGAGTAGGACAGCGTCGACAAAAATATCGTTCTGCTGATATAATATATAAATGATAACCAAGTGATCATACATTCGAATATTCAAAATATTATTGAATTGAAAAAAAAAAGTTTGATTTTTAAAAGAAAAGAATTATAATATTGGAAAACAAAGGGAATTTTTTTTTGGACAATTGAGTTTCCAATAACTAAACTTGGCGCCCATATACACGAATGAATATTTATGTTTCTTAAAGCAAAGCAACTCCAAAGTCTGGCGCCATAGCCTTCGCGCCAAAATCAACTCTTCCCGCCAAATTCCCCTTCCCTTTATATAAACCCTAATTCATTTTCTGCAATTCTCATCCAATCCCATTTCAAATCTGCTCAAAATCCTCTTAATTTCCCCCAGCTATTCAATTCTATTCTCCACCATGGTGGTTGCTCTCGGCCCTGGCAAGTTCTACGGCAGCAGCCTCCCCCGTCCCCGCTATTACACAGATGTAAAGCTCAATGACGAGCGTGTCGATCCTCCGACACCGGTCCTCGATCCGCTTCTCTCGTGGGCAAATGAGGCTCACTGGTCAATGGGTGGCCTCAGCTTCAACCGCCTTCGACTTCAAGGTAGAATCGAAGGCAATGTGCAAAAGCTAAGAGCAGAACGTGAGAAGATTGCTAAGAAGAAGAAAAAGGCAGAGGAGATTAACTCTGCAGCAAAGAGATCTGAACCAGTTGATGAAGATGACAGTGATCGGCAGTCGAAGCGGTCGAAGAAGTCGAAATCTGTATCTGTTTCTCCACCACCGGCACCGATCGCAACAAAGAGGCGGCGGCGATTGTTGGCTTTGTTTGATGATGATGATGATGATCTTGGTGAGAACAACCAAGAGATTGGGATTGTGAAGAGGAAGTTGGTGAAGAAACTGGGAGATGATTTCGATCGAGTGGTGGGGGAGGGGAAGGGAAATCGAAGCAAGGAATTTGATGGGGTTTGTGAATCTGTAATGAAGGTTGTTGAGGAGATCAAGGATGATGATTCAAAAGGGAGGAAGACGAACAGTGAAAGAAAAAGGAAGAACAGCAGAACAAAACTGGAGTCTGATTCTGTTTCTGTGATTAGAATTTCTCCTAGATTAGCTAATAAGAGGGGATTAAATTGATACAAGTATATGAATATTAATGTAGATTGATACTTTCTGATGTTTTTCTTTGCTTTTTCTTACTGGGTTTCAAAACTTAGCCAAGATTTGTAATGCTGTTGAGTTGTTTGTTTAAGTGGAAATGAAATGTGGATTATTCGATATTAGTCGAACATGAGGGGTGATTGAATTTGGAAGAGAGGAAGAAGAGTTCAATTTTGCTCACAGGATAACTATCCTATCGATCTTTATCTACCATTTACCTCATAGAATTACTATCTTATCGATTATTAATTTACTCATCTAATCTTTGATTTATCCATTCATTTCCCTTTTCTTCCATTCAAGCCTTATCCTCATTCACTTATAAATGAAGGGTTCTGATGATATTAGGAAGGTGATTCCTTTGCAATAGGCTTGCTGATTGTATTGCTAAGCTCAAAACTAACTGTTAGGTTTTATTGGCTAGCTCCCTCCCTCCCCCTTCACCTAAAGGGGTAATTTTGTTTGTTTCATCAAGAAATGTTTAATTCAAAAAGTAATAAATAAACAAGGGTATTTATGTTTCGACCCGAAAACTTCGAATTTATGTACCTCTAAATTTGGGGCTCCATTGGCCCATTCCTGAGATGAGGTACTAGAAAACATCGGAGGAACGAAGACACATAGATAACTTTGAATTGCCAATAAAGAAGCTATGGTGTGATATTTGAAGATTTCTCTTCTTCAATTGTAATTATTGGGAAAATAATCATCCCAAGTTTGATTTCTTGCCTCAAATCCTTCCAAATGAATGAGGTTTTTGTTGAATTAGGTAAACCACTAATCAAGTTGATTGATGGTTTACACAATTCAACATAATATCAGAATGAGAGTTTCTAAGTTCGAATTTCTGCCATATCGTTTTTTTCTTCATTTAACATTAATTCCACTTGTAAGGTATTTATCAAATTTCTAAGATCCACAAGTAAAGAGAGTGTTAGTTGATATAATTAAACTCACCTCAATCTATCAGCTTAAACTTTTAAGTTGATTGGTGATTTACGAAATTCAAAAGTTCTTTATGCGATCTATCTACATTTGGTGCTTTCTCAAGCAAGTAGAAATCCAAACCATCTCCAAAAGGATGAACCATTTGCTCTTGGTTGTTGTATAGCAACAAGCAGGACTTTCTAGCCTGATATCTTTACAAAACAAAGACATAACTGTTCTAAGACAGACAAACAAATTAGTTTAGTGATCATTTTCTTTTCTGTTTTTTCATTTAATTGAATGGTTTGGTGTGTTCCAACAGGCATCCTTACAAAACAAAAGAACTGTTCTCACTTCTAAGTTAACCCAAGTTTGCCCATTCACGATGATGGAGAAGCAAATGCATTGTTGGGAGTTCTACCACTGACCCACATCGCCTGGATAAGAAGAAGTTTCGGGTTTATAAGCATCAACTCCATAGATGTGAGACCTTTTAGGTGATAACAAAAAACCAAGAGATATTGGATGATAATAAAAAATAAAGTCACGAGAGCTTATATCAAAGTAAACAATATCATATCAATGTGGATATCGATAAAGAGTTGTTGTCTTAAGCAAGTTGTATCAAATGCTCTCTTAACATGCTCCTCATTACGTATTGTATCTATTTGCTTTTGAGCTTGCAATGGCTAACTAACTCAACTATAATTAGAGTAGTAAATTTATAACTCTTCTTTAGCTGAGATCTTTGACTCAAATTTGCTAGAATGACTGACTATTATTTTTTCTACAACTCGTAGAACTGGTTTCACTAGCAAGCCTTATCTAGTTTACAATGATCATCACTCTCGTTGTGTATTCTCGCACGGTATATAAGTCCTTCATTTTTAGCATTTCAAACTCTCTCGTGAAAGTCAATAATTTGACGGCTTTCACCCTTGCACTTTCTTCAAATAAATGGAATAGAAGTGATATACAAAGAGAGAAAATGAGAATGAAAATGAAATATGAATGAACAACGTAGAAACAAAAATCAAATCAATGTCTCAATGTTTGTTGAACAAGAGAGAAAATAAGAGAATAAAACAAAATGAATATATTTCTATTGAAATGAGAAAATTCGGTGATACACAAAGCATGGTGTACTCAAATGTGGTGTCACAAATGTAGTACCCAAAAGTACCTTATGGTAACACCAAATTTTCTCAATTCAATAGAAGCATATTCATCTCGTTTCGCATTCTCATTTTCTCTCTTCGTTCAACAAACAATGAGACATTGATTAGATTTTTGCTTCCACAATATACATTTCATTTTTCATTTTTTTACCAACAGTTTTAGCCACTAAAGCTCAAAATATCGAATTAAAAAAAAAAAGGAAAAAGAAGTAATGAGCTCAATGACATTGTCAAAGCTAGTCATCAATCTAAGGTGGAGCTTTAAAATAGGACCTGATTAAAAAGAAAATACACAAATGCAATGTGGTAAGATGATTACTTGAGAGGAAGCACAAACTTTGTTTGAGGGGAAGATGTTGCCAATTCGACCCCGTTGCACATCGGCTAGATAAGGGAAAATTCATGAGTTTATTGGAGTGAATAACATCTCCATTGGCGTGAAACCTTCTGAGTGATGACAAAAAAAATAAAAAATAATAATAACAAAGCCATCAAGACTTATACTTAAAAGTGGATATTGCTTCAAAGTTCATTCATTTTCGCCATATCTTTGAATCTAACAGCTAAAGCACAAACATCAGAACAACTCCAGACCACCCCTTGTTCTAAAACTACCCATTTCATTACATAAATGAGTACAAACTCTTTGTATTCCATCCATTACATAACAAAAGAAAAGAACTATAAATTCCAAGATGAAGCATTTCTCAAGAGAAAAACTCCATTACAAAAAGAAAAATTAATAATCCATCTAAACTTATCAACCCTAACAGTTACAAGAAAGATCTAAACCATGAAAACCCCATCACAGAATGTCAGAAAACTAAGCATTTCTTCACCTACAACTATAAGCAGCAACAGACCAAAAAAAAAAAAAAAAAAGAAAAGAAAAGAAAGAAGAACTTTACCAAATTTGAGGTAACCATTAGATCCAAACTTTCCACCACCAAAATCAGCCATAAAAAATACAAAACTGAGTCAAGATTCAGCAAGTATTAGCTCTCATCAGTCTTCCTAAACAGAGCAAAGTAGCCCAAAACAGCACAAACAGCAGCCACCAAATTCCCTTCCTTCAACAAAATCTTAACCACAACTCCAAAAATCTCCCTAGTAATCTTCCTCCCCTCCACCACCAAAGTTCTTTTAGGCTTCCCAAAGAAGTAAAGCAGCACAACAATGGTGATCCAGGTGACAAGAGTGGCTGGAATCATCACAGCCAGTGCAGCCACCATGGATAAAACCCCAAAAACAACCCCAAGTAGCAAAGAAGCATAAATTGCAGGCCAACCAAATGAAGAAGAATCTACAACTTGGGATTTGTACCAAGACAGAATAGAAGCAAGCAAATTCCAGGAAGATGACAAAAGAAGAGCATAAACAAGAACAAAAAGACATACCCATGTTCTTCTTTTGCTCATCAATTTCATTATCAAACCGTACGATTGAGGAGGAATCGTTTCTGGGTCTTCTTCCTTATTATCAGCCATTCCCCCAAAAACACAACAAAACCTCGATTCCCAAATCTGTAAATTTTCAGGGGTTTCTTCTTTGATGGGGTTTCTGGGGTTTTTTTCTTTTGGGGGGTTTCCTTTTCTGATTTCTCTTTCGGTGTATGGAAGATGAAATAGAAATTGGGTATACTTGTGAAGGGTTTTTTAAAGGGTAAAGAAGCTCAGAAACTTCATCACGCTCTGTTCTTAAGCTGTGTGTGTCAAACTTTGCAAAGGATTGATTTTCTTATTCGAGGAAATCCAAAAGTGTTTGTGATTCGAAGGTGCTATTCACGCGCTAAGAAATGGATTAATGAGTGGTTCTTACTTATAAATGATGGGTAAATTAAAGGAATTTCTTGTATGACAGTTATGCTTCGGGCTCTGCTTTGTGCTTTTGTTAATTATTTTAGCTTCTTTCAGCTCATCTTTGGGGGTTTTCATTTCATTAAAGTGAATGAATGAAAGTTTTTATTCACTTATTCATTAAACTTTGAGATAAGAGTAACACTTACACCTATTATTCAATATTATCATATATTACAGCTTTCGCTACAAAAATTTTAGGGTTTAAATCTAACCCAAAAAAAAAAAAATCTTAAATGAGGTTACAACAATTAGCGTAGATATTCAAATCCGTGATCTTATGATTCTTGAGTGCATGGACGGATCTAGACCCCCAAAATTTTTGAATATCATTCGTTAATATATGGTTGATATTTTCGTAAACATACATTTATTAATAATATTATACAATTTATACATGAAGTTGATATATCATGCCGAAGACAATGGTAATTGGTCCCTCAAATTCCGAGTACAGAGGTTTAAATCTTGGAAGTTTTTTTTTTTCTTTCGCATTTAGTATTTATATTACACTTTATTGCAAATAATCCCAAAATTTTGAATAAAAATACCTTTAATTAAATATGATTTGATTATTTTAATTTTATTCTTTATTTAATATATTCCTATATTTTTTCAAAATACAATTTTTTTCGTTTTTCTTTTAATTATTTTCTTTTATTTTTATTTTATAAAATTATTTTAGTTGCAAATAAATTCTATTATATATATATAAATATATAAGCTTTTTTTCTTCCTTATATCATTTCCTTCTCTCTTTTATATTTGTATATACTTTTTATACTTTCATTAATTTTTATTTGTTTATGTATAAAATTTATAATTAACACGTGTTCGGGGGTCGAGTTAATTAGTGAGGAACCAAGTGTAACAAATATTTAGGACGTGTTTGGGGCCGAGTTATCTAGTATGTAGTTCAATGTTTTTTTTTTTTTTTTTTAATTTTATATAAAAAAATAATCACCGATAGTATCATATCAATTTTTATCTTCTTCATATCTTACATTCCAAACAAATACTTATTAATACTTCCTTTCTCTTTCTCACGCAGTCAAACGCGACCTCATGCTTGTTGACTCTTTAAACTCCCTACAATTCATCAATCTTTTCCCAGTTTCATCATCTTCAAATCCTCTCCCATTTTCAATCCAAACAGTTCATTCGATCATTACAAGCTTACCCAATTGTTCTAATCATGTCATCTTCTTCACCCAATCTCTTCCGCTCTGTAATTTCGATTCTCATTTCCATTTCCATTTCCATTTCCATCTCAGTCTCAGCTTCAGAGTTCATCTTCAACACGAATTTCTCTTCCACAAACACTTTACTCTTCGGCAACGCCTCCATTGATTCCTCTTCCGTTCTTGTTCTCACCAGAAATTCTCCTTTCTCAATCGGCCGTGCTCTTTACCCTTTCAAAATCCCAACCCATTTCTCGAATTCCTCTTTCTCGTTTGCATCTTCCTTCATTTTCTCTGTTTCCCCTCAGCCAAATCTCCTCCCCGGCCATGGATTTGCCTTTCTGTTCACACCCTTTACTGGAATCATTGGCACAAGCTCGGCTCAGCATTTGGGGCTTTTCAATTTCACCAATAATGGAAACCCTAAAAACCATGTGTTTGCTGTCGAGTTTGATACGTTTCGAAATCAAGAGTTTAATGATGTGAATGATAACCATGTGGGTGTTGATTTGAATTCTCTTGAATCTACTGCTTCTTTTACTGCAGGGTTTTGGAATGATGATGATGGAGAATTCAAGGAGTTGAGGATTAACAATGGAGAAACTTATCAGGTTTGGATTGATTGTTTAAATTCTGTGGTTAATGTTACTATGGCTGAAGTGGGTGTGAAAAGGCCTAGAAAACCATTGATATCTCTGTTTGTGAATTTTTCTGAATTGCTTTTGGATGAGATGTATGTAGGATTTACAGCAGCTACAGGGCAATTAGTTCAAAGTCATAAGATATTGTCTTGGAGTTTTAGTACTACTAATTTTTCAATTGCTGATGCTTTAATTGTTAAGAATCTACCATCTTTTGCTCCTCAAAATGACTCCATTGTTGGCTTAATTGTTGGGATAATTGTGGGTGGGGTTGGATTTGTGATTATCTGTTGTGTTTTAATCTATGTTGTTATGATTATCAAAATGAGGGGGAGAAAGAAACCAAAGGATGAGGAGATCGAGGATTGGGAGTTGGAATATTGGCCTCATAGATTTGCTTATGAAGATGTTTATGCAGCTACTGACGGTTTCTCAGAAGCTAATGCGATTGGCTTCGGGCGAAATGGGAAGGTCTATAAAGGGAAATTAGGTACATCGAAAGTTGCTGTTAAGAAGATCTCGGTTGAAGCCGAGTGTGGAATGAGGGAGTTCGTAGCTGAGATTTCGAGCCTCGGAAGGTTAAAACATAGAAACCTAGTAAAACTTATAGGTTGGTGTAAGAAAGAGACAGGTAGCTTAATCTTGATGTATGAATACATGGAAAATGGTAGTTTAGACAAGATGTTATTTGAGTTTGATGAGAATACAATTCTGAGTTGGGAGAATAGGATGAAGGTTTTGAGAGATGTAGCCACGGGGTTGCTATATCTTCACCAAGGTTGGGATTACAAGGTTTTACATAGAGATATAAAAGCAAACAACGTGCTACTCGACAAGGACATGACGGCCAAGTTAGGAGACTTCGGGTTGGCTCGAATGCAACCCCACGAGCAAACGGCGGACACCACGCGAGTGATGGGAACCGTCGGGTACATGGCACCTGAGGTGGTTCAGACAGGGCGAGTATCGGCGCAAGCCGATGTTTTCGGGTTCGGGGTGTTGATTTTGGAGGTGGTGTGTGGGAGGAGAGCAATAGAAGAAGGGAAGCCATGGTTGGTAGATTGGGTAAGAGGGGTAGTGGAGAGAAATGAGGTTGCATTTGTAGTTGATGAAAGATTGAAAGTTGAAAATCTTGAGCAAATGGAGAGAATGGTTTGTTTGGGATTATTATGTACACAACCTCAGCCTGGTGCAAGGCCAACAATGCAACAAGTTGTGAACATTTTTGAGGAGAGAAATGGTTGTAATTCAAATGAAGGATTGTTGAATAGATTAAGATCAAGAAAGTACTGTCTGAGATTTCCCAAGGCAACAATTCTCAGCAAAATCATCCAACATTGGAAGAAATCAAAACATCTTCTTGTTCGACATCACTCGTTGAATCCGACATTATAAAGAGCGGTCGCTAGCAGAAATTCAACTGTTTATAATACAGGGACAAAAACAAGAGATTTTCTCTTAGATTCTATTGTGTAAATTCAGTGTCTATACAATATTTTGTAGATGATATGATTATGCCAAAGTGAGCATAGCTCAACTAGCATCTTACCTGTATTAGAAATCACAAAAAAGGTGTTTCGAGTCCTTCGATACTTACTGTATTAAAAATAAATAAATATTATTATTTTTATTTGTGTACCTGGTTATCAAAAAGGAGGAGAACTAAGTGAATGAGTTGGGTGACCGTATGCCTTTGATTTTGTTTCTAGAGGTTAATTTCTCGGTTATTTTATGCTTATTCCTACGATAATTAGGAAAGGTTTTTTCCAACAAATTTATCATTATTAATGTATATTTATGACTAATTAATATGTTTTAAAAAAACCAAGAAGTGTTTTATCATTATTAATGTATATTTATAATTAATTAATATGTCACGAGTATGAAAAGTCGAGTGTCTATGCAAGGAGCCTTAAATTTTATTAGGTAAATTATATGTTTAATAGATAATATGATTATAATTATTTGTATATTTTCAAATGGTCATATAATTGGCGTCTACATTTTGATTACAAATTTTATGATTTTTTATTTTAACTTATAGTTTAATTTTAAAATTAATTATCTTAATTCAAATTGCAATCTTTAGCTGTTATGGTTTAAATGTTATGATCAGAGATTTGTTACATTTTTAAATAACAAATAGTTAAAATTGTTGATTATATTTAGTTATAAGTGAAGAATAATTAATTAAAAAAATTTCTACTTAAAAGTTCAAGGCATTTTTTTTTGGTAAAGTTTGACTTGTTTAGAAACATATAATCTAAATAACAAAAAAAAGGAATATTATAAATATGTACGGTTAATTAAAATAGGAAAAATTATTCAACAGTGCGGGGATAGCTTAGTTGGGAGAGCGTCAGACTGAAGATCTGAAGGTCGCGTGTTCGATCCACGCTCACCGCAATAAATATTTCAAACTGAAAATTCCAATTCTTTTCTACAAAACGAGCAGAACCCATTTTAACTTCAATCTTGTGGGAAATTTAGGTAACCGATGCTAGTGAGAGAGACCAATGCGAGAGCAACCTGATGGCCCTTAGTGAACACTTATGTGGTAGTACAAGCACCTTTCATGATAGGATATCGCCCACGCTCTCACGCCTCAACACAGTAGGATACTATCAAGTAAACCCATGGTAGGTATAGCTAACCGGGTGGCCCTTCGGTTCATCATGACACTACTACGAGTAGGATATCGTCTCTCGTCTCCCACCTGATTAACACCTTTATCCGCTACTCGTGTTCAAGTTTGCCTTGGACACCGACGTGATCGAGCTAACAATCAACAAGGTTTAAGGGATAGCAAACAACTCTCAAATTTTCATTTAGAACACTAGATCAACATATCCCCAAAATGATGGTACTACTAGGCTAGTTCCCTATGCAAATTATTATATCATGGCCTCTCATAAACCAATACAACTCAAGTATGACTAGTTCTCTAAGAAACATCCCAACCTAACACGCATCACAACACATAACGATAATGCTAATCTAGTTCACTATAAAACATCAATACCTAGCATGCATCAACAATATGTCATACAATAACAACACAATCATAAAATAGAGTGTACCACACAAGCAACGATATATACTGATACGCCTATAGGACATACATATATAAATCATAAAAGATTACTATACAAGCTAGTCAACGCAACATATCAATCAAGTCCAACCAACATGCATACATGGTAGAAAATTAATTTCTAGATAGTTGACTGCCATGAATCGAATCCATAACCTCTTAACCACTCCAAGACTCCCTTCATCACTAGGCCACTTCATAATTATTAAGATTAAAATATAAAACAAGAAGAGAGGGAAAACATACAAGGGGGAGGTAATGAGATGCCACGCATGGTGGTGAAACCCACAGACGACTAAGCATGTGTATTACGATTAAAAAAAATTAAGAAAAGGTGTATATTACTATTACTCAATGGTTTTATTTAAACTCATATTAATTAAAACGAATTGTTTGGAAATTTATAATATAATTTTATTAATTTTTTTAAAAACAAGACCATATTTTAATTTCCTCCCCCCTTAATCACAATTAATCCCTAACTTAATCCAGGGTTGTTAGGGTTCTAATATGAAAAGGGAAATAGAATATTGTTATATTAAATGATGATTTGTTTACCTAAAAAGCAATGGTAATCGTGATTAATCCGTCAAACAAGGTTAGAAGTATATATGATAAATCCATTTTTTAGCCAATTATTTAATAGAAATTAATATTTGTTTCATATCATATCATATCCAACCTTATCCTAAATTTCCAAGCCCCCACATGCTTTTGATCACTAAATTAAGCCGACTTTTATTATTATGTTTCTTTTCTCTTACTATCCATGTGACACACATGAATAATGGATAAGATTACACATTTCCATCTAAAATAATATATATATATATATATATATATATATATATATATTTTTGTTGATATATGTAACTGTTTTGGTCAGTTTGCACGCATTTAGATGTAAAAAAAATTCGAAGAAAATTAATTTATAGGTAGGTGATCAGTATTGAACTTTGTCTCTTAAGCACTCCAAAACTCTTCTTGACTATTAGGTTATTCCATAGTAAATTATCTTAAAATAGTAGACAGGTCGAACTCTCAATACTAGAGAACTTTATTATACTTAAAAAAAAATTGTATGTTATGATTATTATAAAAAAAAAAAATTATAATGATGTAGAACGTCTTCTTACCTTATAGTATTTGAATATTAAGGTTTATTACGAGGGTTAGAAGATTTAGGAAATGTACGAAGACAGAGTTTCATTTTTTTTTTTTCAAGGTTTCTATTACAGGTGTAAAGCATGAGATTGTACTATAGGAGGAGCATGAATTGTCTTAACAAGAAAGGAGGGGGAAAGAAGCGTCATTCCTCTCCATTTCGCTAATAGCCTTAAATTTTCCTACTTTTGAATCATTCCTATGGTGCAACTACTCTCTTTGATCCAATTAAAAAAGAAAAAAAAAGAATAGATTCAAAAAACCTACTTTTAGATGATATAATGAAAATGTATCCGACGGTAAATCTCGCTTACATTAGCACTGGCCGAACTCTCATCCCAATTAGACGTCAAGAATGCTTTCCTTCAAGTTTAACTTCTCTCGAGTTATGAGAAGATCAAGCACCAGAATAGCTCACAAAAATAAGTTGAATCATAAAAATCTGAGTACTACTTAATTTTTCAGTCTAAAATCGAAGGGCTTAGATTTGAAAACAGTAATATTATTCAAATTCATATAAACAAGTTGTTACATAATTATATTTATATTCATTAATATAAAATTATATGAATATTATTAGAATATTCTTGGAACATTATGTAAATTGTAGTCATATTATACGTATTATTTAGAAATATTCCTACGAAACAAATAGGATGATTTGAAGTTAGTTGACATCTATGATTCTAAAAGTATGTAATATTCTGATTATCTTAATTACCTCAAAATTTGAGAGAAATACTAAATAAAACTAATTAAACAATTACGAATGTTATAAAAACAAAAATGAAGAGAGAACTTATAATATATAATATAATTGGAAAAAATAGGAAAACCGGTAAACGACAAAAGAAAAAAAGATAAGGACCCCACACTAAATTTGGATAAAGCTCACACATCAACGTTTAAAGATAAGCCCACGTGGCGCCTACACTGCCAGCTGTCGAAATATTGTGCCACGTTGGTGAATGTCGCCACGTTTAACTAGTAGTTCAAGACAACTCTTTTCATAGCAGCTTTCATTTTCCAGTTATTTATTGCATTCTATTAAAACAAGATAATTTTATGAGAATTAAAAAAAAAAAAAACGAATTTTTGTTGGTGTTTGGACAGAGTTTTGAAAATATAATAGTCTAAAAATCTTAATATATTTTTTTTTTAATTTATAAAGATGATTTTTAAGTCATAAATTTTAAATTTGTTTTAGGTTGATTTTCAAACTTTTAAATATTTAATTTTACTTTATAACTTAAAGTTAATTGTATATTAATTTGAAATTAAAATTAAATCAAAATTTATTCAATTATGTTAATATAGTTTATAAAAAAGATGATATTTATTTAAAGAAACATTTATTTTTTGATGTTTAAAATTAAAATAAAATTATTGGACTTGATAAATTTTGAAAGATATGACTCATCAAAAATTAAAAAAATGATTTTTTATTTTTTATTAACTTTTTACTTATATTGTATAGAATATCAAATCTTAAAAATATTTCTTAACAAAATTATAGTTAAGATATTCAAATAATTTAAAATGTCAATCAAAATAAAATGAACTTAAAAAAAAAAAAAAAAAAATAGTGAGCAAAACAAAATAAATTATAAGTCTTGATATTAAAATTGCGTAAAAAGGAGCAGTAAAAAAAAACGGATATTAGATAATTATGCGAACTATTTTGCAATAAATTGGCAGAAGAACAATTAATTAAGCTGACGTGGAATTAGCTGTCTAATCCACAATGCAGTGGACCCGGCCTTGCGCCTCGTTCATCCAGCTTGGACAGTGGACCCCACCCAAAATTTCCTTCAATAAATATCCTCCAATTTTTTCATCCGTAGTTTTCAATCGAATTTAATAACACGTAAATCTAGCTTCTTCTTCTTTTACATCTGTCCGGCACGATGATGAAGTTTCCGGCGAATGTACGGAATACCGGTGAGGACGTCGACATTCTGTGCGATACAGCGAGTTTTTCTGATGTTTTCTTCAGGTACATGGAGGATGGAGAGACGTCGTCGGGAAGTTTTTGTAACTCCGGAGCCGGAAACGGTTTCTCCGACGACGACGAGGATTCCTTCGACGAGAAAGAAAGTAGAACTTTCTGGAACTCTCAGGATGAGATTCTGAAGGTACTCACCGATTTTGATCTCACGAATCAATTCGATCGAATCAGGATTTTAATTAGGTCATAAACAGAGTAAAAGAGGACTAAATAGTTGCGACGGTGAATGATTTCTGTAAATTGATAGCTGAATTTGATTTTTCAGGCGACACTACGACGAACAAGTTCGATTGAATCGAGAATCCGTCGAGCAGCGGTGGATATTGTTAGAGAAATGAACATAGATTCAACGGTATGCGAGTGCTGTACCTCGCCGACGGGAGGCTGCCGGTGTT
Organism: Cyclanthera cordifolia; assembly: GCA_037832605.1. Lineage (NCBI taxonomy): Eukaryota > Viridiplantae > Streptophyta > Magnoliopsida > Cucurbitales > Cucurbitaceae > Cyclanthera > Cyclanthera cordifolia. The sequence continues at coordinate 2,683,438 of JBBMEG010000001.1, read as the reverse complement.
GCAGACAGAGAGAGATTTGCAATCGGCTACGAATCGCCGGTTTCAATTGTGCAGTGTGCAAATCGAAATGGAAAAGCTCATCAGATATTCCTTCAGGTAATTAACATAAGCACATCTATGATTGACCTAAATCGCCACTGGAATTTAAAATCAACCGAATATTGAATTCAATTACGAAACCAGATCTGATTAGAAAAAAGAATTTCAAATTCAAGTGAAAATTGAATTTGATTCGTAAATCTAATTTAATTAGAAAACAGAATTCATAATCAACTGAAAATTGAATTCGATTCCGAAATCTGTTCTAATTAGTGAGCAGAGTTCGAAATCAACCAAAAATTGAATTCGATCATGAAATCTGATATAATTAGTGAACAAAATTCATGATAAACAAGAAATCGAATCTGATTTCGAAATCTGATCTAATTAGTGAACAGATAATAGAAGTTCAAAATCAACTGAAAATTGAATTCGATTCCGAAGTCTGATCTAATCAGCGAACTGAATTCAAAATCAACCATGATTTCCAAATCTGATCTGCGGAGCCCTAATTTTGCAGGCGAACATTCGTATTTAGAAGTGTTGGACGAATCTTGTTCGAGGAGAGGCGAAATTAGGGTGGTGATCGAGGTGAATTTTAGGGCGGAGTTCGAGATGGCGAGAGCGAGTGACGAATACAACAGATTAATCAAGCGATTACCTGAGATTTTCGTAGGGAAATCGGAGAGATTATGGTCTTTGATTAAGATTCTGTGTACGGCGGCGAAGAGGTGCACGAAAGAGAAGAAGATGCACTTGGCGCCATGGAGGAAGCAGAAATACATGCAATCGAAGTGGCTAGGGCGGAGGGCGGTGGGGACGGCGGCGGCGGCGGCGGCGGTTCCCTTGCCGGTGAATTACTCTGACCGGCCGGTGAAGTCTAAGGCGTCGATGCTAACTTTTGATTTGCTTGATAATTTGCCTGGCTTGCGTTGTACTGCCGTTGAAGTTGTTTGAAGCAATTTTTGGAATTTCTTATATAACAAATCGTCCAAAATAAACTTTTAATCCAATGCTAATTTCAAATATTTATTACAAATCAGATACAAACACGTAAGTACGATCATTATTTCTAAATATTTAAAATAAATTTTATTCTAAATATTAAAAATATAATAGTTACTTCTAAATACTCAAATAAATCTTCGTTCAAAATCTCAATCTAAACATTATTTTTCTCTCATTTTAAATTTATGATTTTTAGATAAAAATAATTTTTTTGGTAAAAATTATCTATTACTCAAATAAATTATTTTAATTAATTAAAAAAAAAGCAATGATTTGAAATCCCTAATTCTTACTAGCATTAAAGAAATCACCAAAACTTCAAGACATGTAATCGGTTTGTGATTAAATTTTTTGGCAGATAATTTTGTAGCATCGGCCAAAATTAGGAAACTAGTTAAAAAGAGTAGTCAAATAGTCAAATCCTAAACTATTCGCAAATTAATTATAATATTTTAAATATAAGAAAAATATTAATTAATAAAAGACTACACCACTCTAAATTAAATACGAATTAAAACAAAAAAAAAAACTAGAATTAATTTTACTTTATAATTATGAGTATCATAATATATGTGTTAATTAATATACCATATCTTAATATACTATTCAATTATATGTATTGAAATATCGTATTATATTATTTATCTACATTTTTCGTATTTACTTAATTTTTTCAGATTAGGGTTTCGTTTCTACGGTGGCCGTCACATTTGAGCGAAAATTGTGGAAAACTTATTGAATCTAAAATGAAATGCATATGGAAAGAACTACATTAGTTGATGATTATATGAAATTAATTCGTGTAATAAATAAAGACAACAAATATGGAAAGAATTATTAAATTTAAAATGTCAATGCAAAAAACGTAATGAAGGGAGAAAAAACATAACCCTAAAATCGACTTAATTAACAAAGGGTATAAGTGGCTTATTAGAAAATAATAAACGTTATCGAATGGATTAATGATGCAGTGGTTTCATTATTTGGTGTTATTCCAGTTCAACACTAGCATCACGGGTTTAATTCGTGAAATCGGTATTAGCTCTCAATTTCGAATATATATTTTTATCTTGATAAATTGTTCATTTTAATTTTTAATATAAGGGTAAAAAAAGGTAATTTTTTCCTGAAATGAATTATGTAGGCTGTTTTGAAATGGATTATGTTGGGCTTGTTCTAAATAAAGCCATGAAATAATGTGATAACCTTATCCAACCACACCAACAGCTACAGATTTGGGTTTTTAAGTAATTCCACACCTTTATTATATATATATAAATATATATATATATATATATATAT
>JBBMEG010000001.1:2647925-2664224 GCA_037832605.1 Cyclanthera cordifolia | reverse complement strand
ATCTTTTCATTTTCTTTTTAAATAGTTGCACAATTTCTAACGTACTCGAACTTAATTCTAGAGATAATTTTTCAGTATTATCCGCATGAAAGTGACACCCACCAAAATGATTATGAACCAAAATTTGATGACATAAAGTAAGACGTAGAGCGTAAAGGAATAATTCCATAGTTTATTCCAATCTTTTCTTCTTTCTTTCTTTTTTTTTTTTTTTTTTTTTTGAAAAAAAGTTTATTCCAATGTAAATGGGCTAATGTAATTACAAGGTGGGGGCATCTTAGAAACATTGTCACATTTATCAAATAGTTATTTCATTCGCATGATCTATGGAATGTAGTATATTAAAATCACACCTCTATACTCCAAAGAAGAAAGAAGTATCCCAAGTCCTGTTGGGATGTAGTATATTAAAAATTATTAAAATATTTGAGGCCTATTACAAATCTAAAAAAAACTATCGACTAACAAAAGTAGTTCAATGACATAAATGTGTGCTCATAACTATAAAATTCCACGGGTTTAATATTCTTATACTTTACTAATATTATTGAAAATCTAGTAATATTCTCCAATCCTACACATTATTAAATTAAAATTTAAAAAAACATTAAAAATTCTTAATGTGATTAGTAACAAATCTCACTGTATAATTTTCCCTTTTGGTTTATATTTACATCATCATCATCACACATAAAAGACCTTTGAAATGACCTTATATTTTAGTTCATCTAAATTTGAAAGATAGGAATCTTAAATTCAAGAAGTCTTGGACGTGGATGGTTGAATTAATATTTTAAAAATATTTAAAATTAGTATTATTTTGAGTATTTAAAAGTAATGATTATTGTAAAAAAAAAATTGGATGTTATTTTTTAGAGTAACAAAAATGAGAATTTATTTTAAATATATAAAAATAATGATTAGTAATAATTGAAGTCAAAAACTTATTTAGATGCAATTTAATGATTAGAAGTTGTTTGGATATAAATTTTGAGAGTATTTAAAATAAAGATTTATTTTGAATATATAGAATTAATGATTGATTATAAATTTTTTTTAGAATATTTAGTAAACATTAATTTGAAATAGTCTTTAAAAATTATTATCAAACACCCTTTAAGCTCTAGAAGCTCCTATAAATTTCACTCAAAAAAAACTTTGTTTCAAAGACTTGAAAATCATTCCAAAGAGACCCAAGATCAGATACCATTGTTGAAAATCTCAAACATCTCACATCGGTAAGGTGAGAAGTCCTCTAGCCACATATAACACAAGGTGTGCTACTCCTCTCATAGCGGGATGCCCACACTTTTTAAGTTGATATCATAGCTCATTAAGTCCAAACGAGTATTCAATCCAATAAAATGAAATTAAGATCCGATTCAAGATTGGTGAGCCCGAAGAGGTCCCATCTTAAGAGAGCATGTTGAGAATCTCAAATATCCCACATAGGTAAGTGAAAATCCTCTAACTAGATATAACATAAGATGGACTACTCCTCTCATAGTCAATTGATTTTGTAACAGATGCCCACACTTTCTAAGTACCATACCATAGTAACTTTCTCAGTTCAAGACTCAGCCACCTCAATTTACAAACAAAAATGCAATTGTTATGCTTGAACATCAACTAAATTAAAATAAATGATAACTTTTACAAACTATGTTTGAAATGAATATTATTTTCACTACAACATTTAGACCTTCATAAATATTTTCTAATCAACTTACACGCGACATCTATTCCAGAATGTAACCATGAACACTAAAATATTTAGATATCAAAAACCGTAGAAAGTTTTCTAGGTATCACCGGATTTATCATCAATTAATAACTAAATATCAAAGAAGATAATCACTATGAATCAACTCGTTACCTCTTAATTACTTAACCCATTATAACAAATATTATGATAAAAAAGAAAAAAAAAAATGTTCGTGATGCAAATTATTATACCAAGAAAAAATCATTAATCTCAAACAATGGCAATTATGTGAAACAGCCAACTTGATATAATAACTCAACCCCATTTTCATAAACAACCTCAAATACATACTAAAATTCTATGAAAAATCATCTAGTAAAACTAACTCTGTTCTAATCTCCTCTTACTTGGAACTCAAAATAAAAGTTATAGCTAAGTTAGGAGACACTGATGTAAAAAACAGAATAACCAAATTGAATTGTAGACTCTCACAATTGCAACTCAGGAAAAGAAACTTGCATTCCATTATCTGCAAGTAGGCCTAATTTCCTTTACTCAAATTTTATCTTATCAGTAGAGAGTAAAGAGAAGATAAAAGATATTAAGATATGACAGAGAACATATATATTATATAATAGTGCTTAAACACAAACTCTCCATCTCTGGTCAATGACATTTTTTCATGTAAACAGGATGAATAAAAACACTTTAACAATTCAAGATTAGACCAGACAAGTTCAGACATCATACTAAAAAATAAACCACACAATAATGGGCATCAGAGAAAGGGGAAGCACATAGAAGAGAAGAACAAAGAGAAGATGATAAAAGGAACCCTCCTTGTGCTAAACACTAAGGGCAATTACCGAGCCGCATCCATCATTGCCATAGTACCGATCGTGTGCTTCACTGCAGTATATGGAGAATGACGATTAAGTAAGATCTTAAACATGACAAGAATAACGGCAAAAAACGGTATGAACTACTCACCTCATCGTCACCCCCAGTAACCTTGGCAGTGCCATTGATCTTTGGTGCATCATCTGTGGCAATGAGAAAACACCCATCAAAACATATGCACAGAGAAAGAGGAGGGAGAGAATAAATCTAATGAGATGGTGAATGAATGTTCATAGAACTGTAGATAAAAATTAAGGTTGTTTGATATAATAAATGATGAAGTTCTCGCTGGAAAGAGCACGGAAAACAATGAAGGACATCCTTATAACTATTAAACAAATATACAAACAAAATTACTTCATAGCTTTTTAGTTTTGGAAATGTTTGGTCCAATTACGTACCTATTTCATAGTGCAACTATCTAATCCTATCACATTTGGTTATCAAGAAAACTCAAGGGAAATTAATTAGCAATCACCATGAATTTATTTTATAGGAGTGATCGTCATGGATTGAACTTATAATCTCTTAGTTCTCAAGGCCATCTTAACCACTAGCTATGTCACCAATTGCCATGATGGAAAATTACCCAACCATCATGGATGGGCCTAGTGGCCCAAAAGAGGCTTTATGTCTTAGAGATCCAAGAGGACTTCAATCACTTATGAAATAATTTCCGAACGGTTTTCTCGAGATCCAAATATGTAGGGTCAGAAAATAGTTGAGTTGCGCGTCTAGACACCCACGAATATATACAAAAATGTCTAGCAACCAGCATTGCCCAAGATTTTGAAGCCATGAAACAGGGCAATGCCATGAAGGGAAATGCATTTTTCAGCAACCAAAAAGATAACTTATATCAAACAAGATAATTTTTTTTAACTCATTTAATTCATTAATAAGCAATGTGAACTCTTATACAGCAAGAGAATAACATCCAACGATTATTAGCTTAAATAAGGCAGACTGGAGACTGGAGAGACCAAACAATCATACATTTGTCGGGCGATAAAAATGGATAACAAACAGATAAAGAAGATAGTGCAACCCCAGAAAATTGCAAACACTACACCTTTCTTCTTCTTTTTTTTTTTTTTTTTGAATTTGCAAACATTAAACCATTGCATTGCGTATTGGCTAAGTCAAGTTAGGATTTTCACCACTACCTCCATCCTCTGGGATGTCAGAATTCCATAATGTGAGGTTGTCCCTAAGAAGCTGCATGATTAAGGTGCTATCTTTGTATGAATCCTCATTTAGGGTGTCAAGTTCGGAGATGGCTTCATCAAAAGCTTGCTTGGCAAGGTGGCAGGCCCTAAACAAATAAATCACAATGCAGTATTCATTGACAACTAGGTCCAGAAGAGAGCAAATCTCCACTACATATACTGATAATATTACATATTACATTAAACATACCTTTCAGGTGAATTCAAAATTTCATAATAGAATACAGAGAAATTTAATGCCAAACCCAAACGGATAGGATGCGTAGGAGATAATTCAGATTCAGCCGAGCTGGTTGCAGCCTGTAACAGACAAGATAAAAGAAAATACATTTAAAAACTAAAAAATGTATAGACAGAAGAGAGCTATATACTACAATAGAGCTTTTCAATTAAAATGCTTGACCTACTGATTCCTAATAAAAAACCTTTGGCAAATTTTTTTGTAACACCACCAAACTAATAAAAATGAAAGAATACGAGGGCATACATAAATGAAGAAATGAACCTACAAAAACAGCTACCAACAAGATCTAACCTAACAAAAGCTATAAAAGTACTTAGTGACCAGCAGCCTTAAAAACATTGAATCTAATGACGGGCCATATATCATCCTGAGATCTCTTCTTCTATTGAAAGATTCTATTGTTCTCTCGCCCAAACTAGACAAATCAAATAAGTTGGCAACAAAATACAGACTTGTTCAGATAATATATGAGGCATCACAAAAATTCAACACGATATTGAGACAGAGAAAGTTGAGGATGATCGATTTTTGAAAGACAAACGTAAGTATGATCTCTATTTAATAAATGGAAAAGAATAAATAATACAACAAGACAAAGAAGAAGGCTACAAGGACCTAATTCATAAGAACATAAAGAAGGAAATATATATGCCCACCTCATATGCTATCATAGATTGATCAGCTGCATCTTTCTTCTCATTACCTGATGTAAATTCTGCAAGGTAACGATAATAATCTCCTTTCCTGAAATGAAGGATCGTTATAATTCACAAGTGTTCAGTACTCATGTGGCTAAACATCCATGCATAGGCTATAAATATACTCACATCTTGTAGTAGAACACAGTCGATTCCCCAGCTGAAGCTGAGGGGATTAAGTGCTCGTCAATCACTTTCATGATATCATTACAAATATCAGAAAGTTCTGATTCAACCTTATGTCTGTATTCCTTAATGCGTTTTGCATTTGCTTCATTTCCTTTAGATTCTTCTTTTTGCTCTATTGACGATAAAATCCTCCATGAGGCTCTCCTTGCACCAACCACATTCTTGTATCCAACTGAGAGCAAATTTCTTTCCTCGACTGTCAATTCGACATCAAGCTTTGCAACTTTCTTCATTGCATCCACCATTTCTATTATAGTGATGAACAAGGTAAGTAAAAATCAGAATTATCATCTATCATCCAAAACCAACCACAATCAGATTTTTTTTTCTGTTCAGACAAGCAAATACAGTACAAGAAGAAACTCTAATTTTCTTTTTTCTTACAGATAAAAACGAGGTCCGAGTTGTCCGTGTGAGTAAGAGTGAAGTGTTAGCCATCAAGCTAACGAGTGAGATCTAAAAACTTTCCAAAAATAGAGTATTTTCAATTAAGTCGAACAGATCAGACAGAGAACAATACAAAAACGATAGATCAAGAGAAAATATTGCTCCAGTAGCCAAATCGAAGAAATTAAGCAGAAATTTACGAAAATTAAATGTCATCTAGTTCCAAATAGATCGTGAAAACTGAAAACCATAACATCACTCAAAAGAACAATATCGCCGAAAAAACTACTAAACCACACACAGATGCAAGTGATCGCGCTTCAAATCCGAGCACAAAAGGCATAAACACAGAGAGAAAACAAAATTAAACATGTAATACAGCCACGAGAAATGAGATCTGAGCAAAGAGTTGAAAGTAAAACACACACGGAGCATAAACATCCAAATCAAATGAAAACAGAAGAAGAAAAAAATATCACAGACCATCATAACGCTCGGCCTGCTCAGCGAGCTTGGCGATGTAAACGAAGTTCTCGCGGTCTTTAGAGGAAGCCATAGCCGATCTGAGACCAAAGAATTAGGGTTTGCTATACAGTGTGGGGGTTTTTTGGTGGTTCTGGCTCCAAGAGAGAAAGGCAGAGTCAGACCCACACAATTGGAGAAAACTAACAATATCAGAAGATTGAAATTGCTAAAATGTTTCATTTATATATATATTATATACTATTACTGTTGTTGTTGTTATTATTATTATTATTATTATTATTATTATTACTGTTTTGTTTTATATTTGTTCTTCTTCGTTCTGGTCTCTACAATTGACATTATTTTGCTTTTTTTTTTACAACTTTTATTTTGTATTTTCTTTTTCTTTTTTTAAGTTGTATTTTCTTTTCTTTTTCAAGTTTTTTTTTTTTTTTAACTTAACTTCTGCTCTCTTCTTTTTCTTTTTCTTTTTTGTCGTCTAGCATAATGTGTGTAATTATGAATTACCACATTATTATTTAAAATTATGACAAACTTGAAAAAAAAAAAAAATCAATCAATTCAAATGATCCATTGCATAAATTTTGACTTATTTTAAAATAGTTGACTTGTTTTTCGCATTTGGTACACTTGAAAAATTTAATCATGAAGTAATAGTGTTGAAAGAAATCTACGACTCGAATCATTAGAATCAAGTCAAATCAATTTAACCGATTGAGTTACATTTTTAACTTATTTGAGTTGAGTGAGATTCAATAATGAAACTTTCCTCGGTTGAATTGTGTTGACTAAAATTAATTTGTGTTGACTCGAGTTAACCCTAATTTATTATTAATTTTAAAAAATATTTTTTACCTATAACTTAATTATAGATATATAATTATTTTATTAATTATTATTTAAAATTTTGTATTCTTCAAAAATCTTGTAAATAGTTTTTATAATGTATATATAATAGTATAATGAAGTTGAATGATTATTTAATATTATTATATTAATTTTTATAAAAATAATATTTGAGTCTAAAACAAAAACAATTCAATCCCAATCCGAAAATATATATGTTTGGTTTTTCAATTCATGTACATTATATTTTGATGAAATCCTCCAAACTAATAAATTTGAACCGAAGACCCAACCCAAAATTATAGGATTAGGAATTAACCAACCCAAAATTTCGGACGATTCCCCTACAGACAAACCTATTTTCTTTAACCATTTCAAAATTTTGAGACATAAGAAAAACTTAAGAAGATGGGCATTAAAAAAAGGTGTATTACATTACATTTGAATTAATAAGAATATTTGAAATTAATTTTGATAATTATATGTACAAATTTTAATTCAGCCTTTAATAGTGTTTTGATTTTAAATTATTTGTTGTGACATTAATTAAAGATTGTTCGTGAATTAATAAAATGTAAATGTGTATTAATTAAAGTCATTGATAAATAATTTTGTTTCCGATTATTACTCGGTCAACTTCAACGGTTGTGAATGTCTTTTAAAAAGTTACATTAATATAATGTTTTTTAATTTCGAGAAAACAAGTTAATTTATCAAATTAAAACTGATTTAATTGACATTTTAATTATAGTTGTCGATTTCCTATTTACGAATAAAACAATCTAATTTTATAACGATAAAACAATAAATCAAATAATTAGGTCTAAATTAGTTGCTTATTGGGATAATTTGTGAAAATTTATGTCCAATAGCAGAGTGCCATGTATACCATCATAATTTTGTTTGCTTTTTTCTGGACAGAATAATTTTGTTTGCTAATACTTAAAGAATAAAAGTCATTCCTTCTTTGACCAATTAATGGCTGCCACGTTCGCCACGTTTCATGGTTCGCCATGTTGCGTAGAAATTTAATGATATTCAAAATAAATAAATAAATAAATAAATAATATATTTGGGATATTGGTTGGAAGGGTATTTCAAACTATTATTTTCTAAATGTTTCTAAAAGACATATATAGAAATGAGATTTTAATTACGATCATTATTTTTAAATACTCAATTGAAAACATGGTTTTCATTTTATTTATAAAAAATGCATCTATTTTTTTTATATATTATTATTTTTAATGGCACCACAATATATACATAAACCGTACATATTATATACACAAATAATGCATCAGTACCTATATGCATGTACAACTATCAATGGACATGTTCATAATAACTTCAAACATATACATAAACAATAGATACATACTACATACATCCATAACGCATCAGTAGATAATCAGTCATAGGTACATGCTATCACATAATATGCTCATTAATGACTTCAAATATACATAAATGTTACATACATACTACATACATAGATAACGTATCAGTACATAATTAGTCATGTGTAGATGACTCTCCACCATTTCAAGTACAGATGTATGTATGTACATACTATTACAAAATATGCTTGGGATTATGACATACTATACAACTTTACCTTGAGAAATTTAGCCCCATTATGCAACAAATTTACCTTGTGTGGCATAGTTATATTTACGGGTCGGATCATGGTTAGCATACCATGTTTGTAATTGTTGTAACTCAAAGTGGGCTGGGCCCACTGTTTTCAAATTTGAAATGGCCCATTTCGTTTGGGCTAGGGATACAGATGTCCCTTTTCCTCTTTTTTTTTTTTAGGAAACTTACAAAATTAGTAAAATTTAAAAAATAATTATAAATAGAAAAAAAAACAGCAAATGTAGTTATTGTATTAATGATGTTATCACGTATTTTCTTACAATACAATATACATGATTATATATGCAAATATTTTAACATTTAACTATATTTGAAATTATTTTATGAAAATAAAATATCTACCACTATTTTTATTTTTTGAACCACTTTTACTACTATCTTTTGTTATGGTTGGATTATAAATTTCAGCAATTGAAACGTACCACGCTAATCAAAATATGACCACGTGATATTTTTTATTTAAGGATCAATTATAAATTGATAAAATCCCCTAAATTAAATTATGGCCAAATAAATGTATCACGTGTCATTTGATAAATGATTGGGCTCAAATATATAAATGATTAAATTTGGTCAAATGATAATTTGGGCCAAATGCCCAATATTTATATTAAAACATATTGGGCTCAAAACACCCATTCCTTATAGATATATTAATCCAAGCTTAATTCATAAAGACATTTGAGCGATAGCCCAGTTAATGGCTCAAGTCTAGCCCATGAAGACATTTAGACCGAAGTTCACTTATTGATCCAAGTCCGGCCCATGAAGATATTTGGGTCCAAAACCCATTTACTGACCCAAGCCCATGGTCCAAGAAAACTATATAAATAGAGAGTTATCATTTGAAGGGGTTGAGAAATCTTTGAGAACAAAAGACTTGAAATTTTCCCGTCCAAAAACTTTTAATATTAAAATTTGAATTTAATTGATTTTCTTTTAGTTAGATGTTATTGAAAAGAAAAGAAAAATAAAATATCAATTTAACTTTTTCCCTCATCTAGTTTATAGCAGAAAAATGAAGGATTCTGTTCAGAAAGTGTGAAGGATGAAATAAGTATTTAAAATAGAATTATACATAGACTTACTAACTTTGTTTCTATATTTAAACGGTTCAATATTAGCATGTTGAAGACGGAATAACATGGGCAATTGGATGCACAATTGCACGACACAGCGGCATTCCTGGATCATGCATGCTACGTTTTTCTTCAACAAAAAAAAAAAAAACAGAATAAGAAACATTTATCTATAATTTGAATATAAATTAAATATAGCATTGCATGTAAATTCTTCACAAAAAAAAAAAAAAAAAAAAAAAATTATATATATATATATATATATAACAAACTAAAAAAAGAGAAGAAAAAAAGACTGCTACTGATACATTTAAAACCATTACCAAACCGAAGGTCCTTGTTGTACTCAAAAAAAAAAAAAAAGGAAAAGAAAAGAAAAAAAAGTCCTTGTTGCATAAGTTAATTATAAAGAGACTAATTACTCAAAAAAAAAGGGGTCCTCGTTGCCTAAGTTAATTATAAAGAGACTTATTAGAGGGTGGGCTAAGAGCACGGCAGCACAAGCCAATATTACATGCTATGTATATGGCGAAAAAACAAACATAGACGTCGCAACGACACCGAACAACTTCTCTTAACCAGTGTTCTGCATACCGGCAGCAATGCCCTTCATCGTTAAGATGAGAGTGTCTTCCAAACCCGGGGCATACTCGCTCTTGGGATTGAGCTTCACAAGCTCTGCAGCAGAATTGCTTGATTCGAGGTATTCTTTTGACAGGTGAGGTCTAACTTTCACGTTGTAGTTGGGATCACGGATTCGCTTCAATGTATATGCTTGGCAGGCATTAAGAGTGGTAATGTATGAGTCACGAAGACGAAGTCGCTGCCTCAGGTAAGGATCACCTTCAAGAAGATCCTTGTGTTTAGCAACCTGAAAATTTAAAAGCAAACTGCTTTAGTAACTGGAAAAAATTTTAGTATCAGTAAAAATGATGAAGAAAAAAGGATTATGTAAAGTACCTGGAGGAGAAGCTGCTTAGTTTCATCAAAGTTCTCCCTTAATTGCTCGCCGAACGACCATAGATCTTCGGACACGAGAAGCTTGTCATATAGGGCAGCAATGCCGGGGTCTCCTTTGGCAAACACCATTTCAACCAAGTCAATAGTGACTCTAAAGAATGGCCACTGACCGTACATCTCCTGCAGCATGTGAAGATTCTTCACATCCTTCTTAATGGCATATTTAAATGCTGCTCCAAAACCAAGCCATACTGGTAGATGAAACCTTGTCTGCGTCCAAGCAAAGATCCATGGAATTGCACGCAGTGATTCAATGCCTCCGCTTGGCTTCCTCTTTGACGGACGACTTCCAATGTTCATTCGACCATATTCTAACTCTGGGGTTGCCTGCATATTTACAGAAATCAAAAATTGATTTTCTAAACATGATTCGTCAAATTTTCGAAAGTAACTTGGGCCCGATAACCATCGATAAATACTACTTCTATCTATAGGCTTCCTTGCTTTGATATCATAGAAAAAGTCAAGTTTTAAAAATTGAAAGAAAAGGTAGTTTTCAAACACATGTTGCATCATAAGATAAATGGTGGGAAAAAAACACAATTTTCAAAAAAATTAAAACCAAATGATTATAAAACAGGTCTAAATATTTTGAGAAACAAGAAGTTAGTCAGCATGTAAATAGTTTCCCAAAACAAACACAAGGAAGAATATAATCACGCAAGAGCAAGTGAAAGAACAATAACGATAATTACTCTTGTGCTCTTATAGCGTAATGGATTCTTGCTAATCATGCTGCTGCCATGTAAAAATCGTTAGAAATTTGTATGGAAAGGAACACTTACAAGGCGGAAGTATTCAACAAAGCGAGGTTCCTGGAAAACAATGGATCGGTATTTCTCAGTAGAAGCAACTGCCATCTCATCCAAGAGAGCGCGCCATTCGGGCTTGGGAGCAATGGGTGGATTCATGCCATGCTCGAGCGTTGCAGCAGTAAAACGCTGAAGTGTTCTAAAGCACAAGTGCTCCTCTCCAAAAGATTGCTCAATAACCTCTCCTTGAACTGTGACACGTAGTGAGCCATGAATTGTATCCGGGGGCTGAGATAATATAGCAAGGTGGGTAGGTCCTCCTCCTCTGCCAACTGTTCCTCCTCGGCCATGGAACATTGTGAGCTTAACTCCATATTGTTTTGCCACTTGGATAAGTTCTTCTTGGGCCTTATATAGCTGCCAAGCAGCAGAGAGACGACCAGCATCCTTCCCGGAATCCGAGTACCCAATCATGACTTCTTGCTTACCGTCGATGCGGTTTCTGTACCAGTCAATTGAAAAGAGACGAGCCATAGCAGAGGGAGCAGCCTCAAGATCAGCAAGTTTTTCAAATAGTGGGACAACCCTCAAAGGCTTTTTCACATGACATTCACGTTGTAGAAGCTCAACAGCAAGCACATCAGATGGTGAAGTCGCCATTGAGATAATGTAGGCACCAAAATTATCAGAAGGAAGCTCTGCAAGGACATTGAAGGTGTCCAGAACATCAGCAATTTCCTCCGTCTTTGGAAGATCAGGACCGAAAAGAGGACGTTTTCCACTGAGTTCAGATAGTAGCCATTCTTGCTTTTGTTGTTCTGACCAGTCTTTGTAAGAACCAATCCCGAGGTAATTAGTAATAGCATCAATGACATCAGTGTGTCTGTCTGATTCTTGGCGTATATCCAGTCTTACAAGTGAAAGTCCAAATGTCGAAACTTGCCGTAAGAAATCAAGAAGGGTCCCATCAGCAATTGGTCTGTCGCCACAAGCACAGAGTGATCTGTAGCATAGTTCAAGAGGCTCCAGGAACTATGAGGAAAAAGAAAACATGTCAGCACAAGCAAAAGAGAAGGGTAAAAAGGCACTAGCATTATTTCATTCACATTTCAAAATCTACCGTTAAAAGGTACGACTTTGGCTATAATGCATTTAATTTGTAAAGTTTATGTTGGCAAAAAATAACCTCTGCTCAATTTCCAACTAACAAATGTGACCTACTTGTTGGTTCAAATAAACTCAGTACAGATATTAATCTGAACAGTGGTGGTTATATGATATACTTGATTTGAGAAAAAAAGGAATTTATAAATCATTTTGCTGAAAAACCATAGAACCTAAAGGTATACTTGGTATAAGAAAAAACCTGCTCAACATCGGTGAAAGTTGTATCTTCAAGAATATCAGACATTCCGCTGGCTAATAAATGACGGGCACGTTCACGTGTGTTGTATAACTTGTCTCGCACATCACCAAGAATGACGCGGTAGGGCTCATTTGAAGGAACTTTTTTCCAAAACTCTGAATCCAGAAAGTATGAAATGTCAGTGAGCTCATGATGCCATCAGTCCAATCAAAACCATGGCAATAAGTAATAAAGAAGATTATAGTCAATTTTTTGTAGCATGTTTATGTCTTGAGTAGTTTTTAAATAATATCAGTTTAAACAAAATCTTATATATACCTATGAAGTGTTTTGCATCTTTCCTAGATGACCTATGAAGTTCTTCAGCGCGGCTCTGTAACTCGTCACTACATCTCCACATAGATAACTGGACAACAAGAGAATTGAAAACAAAGGACAGGATGTGAGAGCAAAATAATGGAAGATAAATTCAACATACTAAAACCTGAAAGTAAAAAATTAATCGGAACTTGAAACTTGCTTATACCTCAAACATAAGATCCTCTATCTGAGAAAAATATAAGTTAGCCGCCATCATTCTAGCCAATAAACATACATCCCTTGTTACTTCTGGAGTAACCCTGGGGTTCCCTGCAACCGATTTATGCATTAGAAACTACTGTTTCGTTGGAATATGTTTATGTCTTGTTGAAATGAGTGCGAAGAACTCAAGAAAATGGTGTGCTTCAACATGCATTCAGACTCTTACTTGATGAAAGTATAATTAGAAAAATGACTAGATAATAGGTCAGCTTTTTTTCTAGTAAAAATATAGGTCTTAGCTTTGATAACTGTGAAAACATACCATCACGATCCCCACCCATCCAGGATGAAAACTGAATAAGAGGAGCATTATAAGGAACACGCTCGTCAATTCCTATGTTCTTCAAAGCAGTATCCACACGGCGCAAGAACTTAGGTACACCTTTCCAAAGTGTCTCGTGAAAGTAGCTCATTCCTGCTCTCATTTCATCTTGCGGCGTTGGAGGAGTTCGTCGGATTTCATCCGTGCGAAATGCAGCTTGAATCTGCATGAGAGAATAAAGATGTCAGAAACATATGAGATTAGTGCCTACATTGATTAATAATAGGAATAAATAGGAATAAATCTCCTGGTTACAGCAAGAACATACCTCCCGTTGCAGAGCTTCATCAAGTTCTAGTTTGTCATCAGGAGTAATGTCTTTTGCATACAACTGAGTCAAGCAATTTCTAATTCTGAAAAAACACACAAAATCAAGAGCAATCTTAGAAAAACAAGCGATAGCCCCCCTGTTCTTAAATACTCAAAATTTCTTTTTCTTGCAAGTTAACTAATGATTAAACATCAAGTTATTAAAAGCCGAACAAACCTTCCGTGCTTTTGAAGCAAGGATCGACGGATCGCCTGAGTAGGATGGGCTGTGAAGACCAAATCTACAGTCTGGTTTTTCAAAGCATCAAATACTTCTTGAGGGGACTTATTCAACTGCAGAAGCCTCTTGAAGGTTTCTTCAATATCTGACTCAGTTGTAGCGTTGGCCTCATCAGCAAAGCCACCTTTCTTTAATTTATTCCTCCTCCTATACGCAATCTGAACTTCCTCTGCTAAATTAGCTAAATTAAGCATATGGGAAAATGATTTTGCAACAACAATCGAGTCCCCGGGATCCAAACTGGTTAAAACATTCCCAAGTTCCTCCAATTTCTGAGGGTCATGACTCCTCTCATACTCCGCTGAAAATTCATAACACTCTTGAACCTAAATCCACAAGATCACACAAAATACATACTCATCAGTTCATCAACTTCCTCATCAAGGTTGAGTTTCAGCAATAAACTAATCAGAAATCAAAATGCAAAAACCAAAATTCAATAAACTCAACAAAATTAGGTAATGAGTAAGATTATTACAGTTTCTCTGAGATCCTCCCCATGTAAATCCTGAAGAATGTCCAGAAAGCGATCCAAAAGCAAAGCATCATATTCCACCAACTTATCATCCTCGGACACCTTGCTCGGTGCAAGAAGCCTCAAATGAGCATCAATCGAAGCCATTTTCTCTAAATTCTTTGGCGCCGCCATACAGTACTCCACTGATTCGTCCTTTATACACAAAATCCAATACTCCAAATCACTTATCAGCAATCAGAAAATATGCAAAACACAACGTAACCGATTGATGAGACTTTAAAAACAAATGCGAAATTAAAGGCAACAGTAGAGTGAAAGTGAAAGCCAGTGGTGATCGACGATAAAAAAAATCAAACAAAATCACAAGAAGAACATTTGAAGAAAATCACTGACCTTAGATTTTGAAACAAAAGAGATTATGATGAACTTCGAAAATGCCTCGATCAGGAGAAGAGAAAACCAAGCGACAAAAGAAGAGTTTCGAAGTTTCAATAAGACTAATGTTTGGAGCTTCCCATTTATAGACGAGCAATTCCTTTTCCTTTTTCTTTTACGTTTTCCGTTTTTTTGATTTTCCTAATACAATTCTACATTGATGAATTAACTTCCTCCGTTCTATTTAACATGGATCTGTTTTTTTATTTTATTAAATTACAATTTCAGTTTTTATATTCCAGATATAAATCAGAATTCTCTCATTTTTAAAATATAAATTTAGGTATTATAAATATTTTGTTCCCGGTGTGAGTTTATTATATATATATATATATATATATATATATATTTTTTTTTTTTTTACACTGACGATAAAATAGTTGATTTAATTATTTTTTTTAAGAAAAAGTTAAGTATATGATTTAACCGGAATGTGCGAGAAATTGTGACACGTGGAACTTAATTTAGGAAACGAATATGCTGATTCTACTGTGGTTGGATTCTCCATAAATTAATTATATAAATCAATGCCCTATAATCCTGAAATTAACGTAATTAAATTCGTTTAAATTGCAAATTTCGTTCCTATCTTTGACTTATGATTATGTAAATTATAAATTTAGTTTCTATGCTTTGAATAAAGTTAGTGTATCTGTACTTTACTCATATGATTTAGTCCAGGTTATTTGTAAATAATAAGTGAATTACGCACATAAATGTGATATATTATATATATTATAATTTAGTTGCTCACTCTATCTTATATATGTTGAAGAACTTCCACTTTACTATTGTAAGACATTTGCCACAAGATGAGTATTTCAACAATTGTCAAAAAAAAAAAATGTAATCTCTAATTATTACCATTAATTATACGCGGTGTCGATAAACACTCTATTTTCGTTAGTTTTATAATTCATTCTTAATTTTCTTTTACCTTTAAAAATTCTTTAGGTATAAGTTACAATTGACTTGTGTGCTCAATTGCTTGTGTCATGGCAAATCTAAAAATATTATCAAGAGATGGGAGATTAACTTTATTGGTCTTTCCTACAAGGTAAATGATATGTTTAGTTGAAGATTAATTATAATAAGTTCAAAATTAAGCAAGTTAATTAATTTACCTAGTTAATCGATATAATTGGTACACCAACTTATTATTTTTGAAGTTTTCTAAATTATACATAAATAGTTAATTGATATAATTGGTACATGAATTTATTAAAATTTGCATCCAAATAAATTACATTTTTAGCATTACCATTGATGATGCAAATAATGTGAAAGGACTAAAATATCCTAATTACTAACACCTTAAAATAAATAATGCATAAAGCACCAAATTTTGGATATTCTCTCATTAACCCAAAAT